>DWGJ01001115.1:0-22141 GCA_018246895.1 Aspitha aspitha aspitha
ATATAGGAACAAGGAACAAAGATGCAGAAATGAAAGCCAAGAGGAAAGACTACGCAGACAGAAAGAGACGTGCTACAAAATCCACTCTATAAGTTAAAAGAAAAGAAAAGCTGTGCAGGTTAAAGAATCTATCGACACTAATAAGAATTATGAAACTCCGCAAATATTACAGACATCTTGATCAACGAGATTTAATGATTTTCAAATTTGATTAAATGTGGTCAAAGTTAAATATGTCTGAAAGCAAAAAATATTTCATTGTTAATTTTGTAAAAGGTAGATGTAGTGTATACATCAAATTGAATAAATATAATGTCTCGCGTTAGTGGGGCGAGCGGTGGTGGGGGCGGGTAGATTGTATAAATAGCTTGCCGTCCGCACTTCACTCACTCTCCGCTCGGACGTCGCACGGACTACAAGTGTGTGCAACTTGGATTGTCGTGTCACTGTATATACCCAGAACCTGTACAATAATTAACATTGGTGTTCTATTTGAGATTGAAGTATAGGTTTATTTCGCTAATGTAGAAACACTTTAGTTATTTTCAGTTTAGTGTGTGAAATTTTTATTAAATTATCTTTGGCTTTTAATTTGCAATGGATGGGATGATAAAATATGACAATGGATGATGAAAACTGCAGTGCAGGATGTGAAGTAGATAGAGCGCGTGCTTGCCGAATGGTGAGAACGAGGCGGCGGTAGTGGTGCGTGGTGCGGGGTGCTTACGTTCGTGATAGAGCGTGGCGCGGCGCGCGCGCACGGCGAGCTGCGCGCGGCCGGCGCGGCCCCGCAGCCCGCTGGCGGCGCACAGCCGCAGCTGGTGCGCGCGCAGCGCCGCCTCGCCCATCTGCCCCGGCACCACGCGCTTGTTGCTGTCCTGCGCACCACCAATATATACCACTTATCATTAACATCTCAATAATTTAAAATAAAACCCATCTTAAAATTTTACGACAATTTGGAATAATACCTATAGCAGTATATAGTCCCAAAAAAGTGCACAAATGCAAGCAGTAACACAAACAATCTTTAGACGAATCACCTCCACTTGAATTGGACTGGATGATGGTTCACAACAACTTAGTCTAATCACTTCTCTGGTTAAGAGTGTATACACTCTACCAATAAGATCTTGGTTTTCGTCTCAGACTATGGCCTTAGAGCAATAGTAGATGAATAAGAGATATAGGTATTGCATATACAATATCCTTGACCTTTATAACTTAGTCTGTGCAATTGTGCATCTTGAATATAAATTGAGAAACATCTACTCACCCTCACTGGAGCATAAATAGTCAGCAGGCCCTTATTGACTTTTAGAGTAAGACAAAAGTTATGTGTTTCGCTCTCTTTGTTTTCGGGCGTCAGTTTACTTGCGTTCGGGCCTCTCTTCAGTTTGCTGTCGTACGTGGAGTAGTAGAGATTCTCTTCTTCCGAAGATGAGCTATCAGAGTCTGAATCTAGAAAAATAATTATTGTAATCTGAGGCTACGAACCGATCGCAGTAGCCTGCTCTGTATGTTCTACTTAGCTTGAAGTAATGCCGTCTTAAAATTGATCGAGAACACTTATTTTGCAATGAAATGTACTTAAGAGTAAACAACAATCACTATTATTAAAGTACATTTGATTTAAGTCATCATTGGGCTTGACTGGTGTACGGAATTCTTTAAAAGAATAATCCAATGAAGTTACCATAAGCGGTCCCTTTACACATGCCAAAGGCGGGGTATATAGTGTCGCAGGGCGGCGAGATCTCATACTGGTCGGCCACCTGCGGCTCCCAAAGCAAGAGGTCCGAGTTGATGCGGTTGTATATGATCTCGTAAAGCTGTTTCGATCTGGAACAATGCAACTGTCCATTTATTGATTTTATTTGCGAGTAAACTTTGCCGATTACTTATAAAGAAACAAACGACTGTCGGTATAACATAAGGCACTAAAAAGTAAGACACAGAAGAAGACTTCTTTTAATATTCCAGTCTACTGCCTGAGCATTCGTTTAGTTAGTATCTGTAGTATTCGAAGTAGTGTTCATTGTTAGGTTACAACAAACTGAATTAAATTGGAACACCAAATATAAAGTAGCTTACAATGTGTAAAAATATTTTCAGAATTTGCAATCGAATAAGTAAAAATTTTAAGTGATGTTTAGCATCAGCGGGTTGTACAAAAAGAGTTATAGTTACTCCAGTTGTAAGCTGAGTATGGGCAGATTGAAGTCAAGGTGTATGGCAGCGTGTTCCACTGAGCTACTCGAAAACTCCGCCATTTCTTCCTCTGTCCCTGGAACTACTAGTTCCTCTTCTTGATCTGATGGAAGTAATTTTCATCTATGTCATAACACCTCTAGTCTACTATCACCTCTAATATATTGATATGCTAGACAAAGGACAAAGACATTTATTTGCATTGTAAAGATGTTACAGAATTGTTAGTTCACTCCATATTTTGCCTTCTACGGCGTACAAATTTAAAACACGATTTTATTACTTAATATATTTACAATTACTAAATCATTTATTATTTACTACTTCATTTTTAAACTATAATAAGCTTATATTTAAAATCGACACAAAACAGTTAGTACCCAATGTTGTACATATTATAATATCAGAGTCTCAAGTACACCCGGGTTTACATCGGCTTTAGTGCAATGTATATATACAAAGCTGTTATATCTCACTTGGCGTGTCGGTATCGTGTTTAGTGATACTCTGATGAGCCATTTTCTTGCCGCTGAAGGGGCTTGGCAGCGTGCTCTTTAAATTGTTCATGATGTACATTGACGTCGTCATGGGGTTTAGGTTTGCGGGTTCGAAAGCCAGCTCGTCGCTCAACGAGTCGAACGGACCCTTGCCGGGCTCCTTGGGCTTGAATGTTAACGAGATCCTGGAATTATATGTAGTTATAAATTAAACAAAGATATGGAAACTTATGCTTAAGATTTTTGCAGCTGGACTTGGCAAACTAGAGATATTTCAGAAAATAGTGTATATTTTATAGCATTCATTTAATTAATTAATGTATTTCAGATAAAAACTACTTAACTAAGTCAATGTATACCAAATTGTCTAAGATGTCCAATATTGGGTAATACATTTTGTGTTGATTTAATTTTTTTGGAAATTTTTTCACTAAAAACGATAGACTATGAACTAATTGTATAAATTAAAGTTCTTTTAAAAATAGCACATTACATACTAACATGGGCAATGGCGTAGCGGTGTTCCCGGATTGCAGAATGTTGCCCTCAAATGAGGTATCGTCCATCGTCGTTTGAGCTACGTGTGTTCCGGGCAAAGAGTCGTTTTCCTACAGATAATATAGAAACCAGAAGTCAAATTAAATTTCATTGAACAGATACAATTCCCTTTCACATCTCGATGTAGTATGTATAATAATAAAAACAATAATATTATTAGTTTTTCTTTGTCTCAGAGAGTGATGAATGTTGACAAAGGACGGCAATTTGTTAGGACAGAGATATTTAGCACTTGGTGCTTTCTGCCTACCCCGTTAGGGATCTGGCGTGACGTTACGAATGCGTGTTCTTTGTCTCAGACTGACAGTTGATTCTAACGTAAATTTGACTTAAATTTAGTATCAAAGAGCTAAAATTGAAAGTTTTTTTCTAATTTAGACTTGGTCGGGTGGGTAAGTAGGACTGATGCTTACATGGTAATACAGGTCTAGGGTGGTAGCCTTCACCGCTATGGTAGTGGGCAGCGGGCGGGCGCTCGGCACTTGTTGGCAGTTGACTGTCGTGTTTTGGAATTTGAACATCAAGTAGTCGGGCCGCACTCGGCGTATCTCGCGGTTGATTCCCGGCCGGAGGTCCGCTATCGGGAACCTGCCAATAACATAACGCCCCTTCATTCAAAAACTGGAATAACTCAAAATTCAGGTTCTCGGAGTTTTCATCATATTAGTCATGTGTGCAATGAATTACAATAGTGTACATATTAACGGTGTCACGTAAATTAATATTTACATGACAGTTAAATTTCAATTATACACAACAGACGTGTGATAAGCGCTTTTGTATGCGTGCTTTATCTGCTTCGATGTAATATGGCGAAGGCAATTATACAAGGAATCTTTACTTTTAGCAAACGACTAGGAAGCAGTTACAGCTGCTAGTATTTCAAATGATTAGCCAATACTTATGCTATAAATTATGCGATGCATTGTTTAAATAATTGTAAATCAAAGATGATGGTTATGAAACGTTATGAAATGAAAAAATGAAAAAATCAATCACATTATGAAATGAAAAATTGAAAAAATCAAACACATAGGTACTAATTGTTTCATATGAACATGGATTATGCCTATTGCATACTACTGTATATTTTATTGTTCCTACTCTGTTGTTTTGTTTATAAATTCAGTGTGCAATAAAGTATATTATTATTATATTTAACTGACCGGAGTATAGCATTAAGATTAGGGCACTGCAAGAAGAAGTTGAGTTGGTTCTGCGGCGCGGCGGGCGGAGGGGGCGCGGAGGGCGCGCGCGGCGCCGCGCTCGCGCTGAAGAACGTGGCCGACATGCGCTCCATCAGCGTCAGCTCCACGTCCACGTAGAATGGCGTGCATTTCACACTGCCAATTATAACAACAAAATCGTACAGCAAGTTACAATTTGGAAATGGCAACACCATAAACTAGTGACATTTAAAACTGTCAGATGCCTGAATTGAATTGGGCCTTTTTTCGCGTACCGGCTCTATGACGTAGCCATTAATCTTTTATGAAAAAATTAATAGAAATTCTCAACTTTTACTGACTGACTTTTTAATATAATGAGAAATATTTATTTGCAAAAAGATATTCGATATGTGAACATCAATTAAAATACATACATACATACATATCGTCACGCCAGGTCCCTAACGGAGACCATTCAAAGTATTCAACACAAAATCAAACAATATACGTGTCACTTACACAATATCCGTGGTTGGATACACTAGTTTCTTTTCTCCCGACATTCTCATGTACTTTGATGTCTGTTTGAAATTCACTTTGATATTTGATCTCGGGGCCACCCCGCTGACAGCATCCTCCTGCTCTGTAAATAAATGGTTTAAATACTAATAGCACAATGTTATCTGTAAATTAATTAACACAACAATATAAAGTAATTTAATAATTGTTATGTTTCACTCCGCGGTTCAGTGCTTGGAAGCTCTGCATATCACCATTTACCTTTATTCTCGAATCGTATTAAGTCGAAGCTTTGCGGCGTGCTCGTGTCCTCGCCCTGGTGGTACAAACACTCGCGCACCAGCAAGTGGCGAATGGCTGCTTCGCACATGATTTGGCTGCCGCGTGACGTCACTTTGTCGCTGCCATCGAGACTCATATCCGATGTTAGTATTCTACAAAACATTAGGAAAGCTTTAGTACAATTATTTGTTAGTTTCAAGTAACGCAATGCAATAGCTAGCTTTGAAAATATTGCGCAGCTTTTCAATAACGTAATTGAAAATCAATTGCAAGTTTGCAATTATATTACACAGTCAGGAAATTTTTAGTGGCTTCTATATGTTAAGGGTTGCATAAACGTGTCATTTTCAAACAGCGTTGTGGTTAAAGCCGAACATTTACAGATTATTATGAAAAATGAACTTGCCAATATAGAGCAAACCTATCAAATTTAATAATGTTGACTTGGTGGTGTGATCAATTCATGTGCATCAAAATCTACAGTAAATATAAGCTGAGTTGGCTGGAATACGCTGGGACATGAAGATAAAGATTTAACGTCAATACAGTGTGATCAATTCAAAGCATTAGTTTATTTTAAACTATAAAAAGCACACACATAACGAACTTTTGTTTCTAAAGCATTTGGATCGTGTTCTTAGTGTTTTACCACTGACCTCAAATGGTTTCTCTCGGTGGCTTTATCCAGCATGGCATTTACAGCGGGAATGTCGTCCAATCGAACCACAGCCGATATGTGCTCAAAGAAATCTCTAGACACTTCTTGCATTTTAGTTGCCGACGTTGGCAATATCGCTTCTGTGTTCATTGGAGACGTAACTAAAATATCCTGCAACATATATTTTCTATATGTATTTCTATACACAAAATATTGTATTTGTAATAATAAAGAGGTACTCGTAACTTTTGTTTGTGGGTAATCGTTGAAATTACCGAACCGATTATAAAAGTTCTTTCATTAATAGATAGATCATTTATTCATTATATTCTCCGGTAATCCCGTTTGAGCAGCGTGGTGGTTAATGCCTCGAGCATTCGCTGTTGAATGAGAGGTTCCGCAACAGGATGGGTTGCTAAAAAGTTGCATCCATAAGCAAATAATGTATAGCAACGTTTAGAATAATTCAATTAAGGATTTGAGCTACGATATTACCTTATTATGACATAATATGTATAATGTACGAGATGTATAATGCTAAATGTTCGAGAATTATCTAAACCACATGTTTACCTTATGCAGAAGGATACAAGAGAACGACGCTATTCTGAGGCTCACGTGCGACACTTCTGCTGTCGGATCTCCATCAATGTGCGGAACTGAAAAATATTGATATAGTCTATTGGACATGCTCCAGGAGGTCAAGAGTGACTTGTTGTTGAATCAATTAGAATCATAATTTCACTGTGCTATGGTATACATAGTTGCAGTGACGTTGTTTCGCTTGTCATTTTCTACGCAGCTCGGATCTAATCATTTATATTTAGTTTTATTATAAGTGAGTGGTTGCACAGTGGTGCATTTTTACATTTCTCTAATTTGGTAGTTAATCAGTGGACAACTAATAGTCAATAGTCATTGAACTATCTGCTACAGAATTGTCAGGTTCAGTATGTCTGGACATTTAGTGCTTGCCAATGCCTGACAAATACAGTCTCTATACTATATAAATAGCTGAAGTTTTGTATACCTTTCTTATTTCGCTTGATCCGTGGCTGTGCCGTTGGTATGTTCATACTAGACGCCATACTTGTGCTCATAGAACTGACGGATGAAGTGAAACTCTCCGCCATTTGATTACCCAATGTCATCGGATGGAATTTCTCACTCTCCATCTCACTGTCTTCTGTATTATTAATGCAAGTAAATGAAAATCAGAACCTATATTGAGACAAGAAATCACATTTCTGGCTTGTTGAAAGATAATTTTCGTTTAATATATAATGGAAAGAAAGGAAGGAAGAAACACTTTATTTAATGGAAGTTTAGGAAAAGTTTTAATCGGAGGAAGCTCACCGAGACCCGGTCCAGACCATCCATACATTCCTGTCAGTTTGGTGCTTTGTTGTTCTATGTTACCCAGAAGTTGAGCTTCTATCAATTGAAAGTCTGCTTGCTTCATTGGTTTGCATTGCATATTGATACCACTCGGCCGAAGGGGAATGTTACTGTATAAAAAGAGAAATAATAAAGTTCTTACAATGAATAATGGCTAGCAACTGATTTAAAAGCTTTTATTAATGATCCATCTTATATCATGTTATAGAATTTTGTTTTTACAAATTTAATTAAGTTGCAAAAGCTTATAAGATGCGTGATGTTTATTTATTTCAGATAATTATTAATTAAATTAATTTAATAAGAGACCTGGTATCTTCTAGATCTGGCTGGTTCAATGCAGTGACCAGTTCAATTAATGTGTGCAATTGTCTTGGTGTTAACAACACCACAAAGGATCCCAGCAAAATTTGAACTTCCACTTTGGGACCCTCTACTTCTTCGGAATACTTCAGTTTCAACGCTAATTCTTGTTGGCCGTTTAACTTTGCAAATAATATAGGGTCCGGTTGATTGGCTTTTTCTTCAGGAGTTGCCTCTCTAGTTTGCTGTGAATGGCTTCTCTCTTCAATGATTTCCTTAATTGGATCACTTTCAATGGTTGATATGACACTTCTAGTTTCATAGAATACATCAGATAATGTGCTCTGATAGTTTGCGTCTGGTATCTCTGCCGATGTGCCATCCGATTTGTCTGCTTGAGACGATGCTGATTTTTCCATAATAAGACTGGGCGCCATCGTACGCAGTTTCGATGGGAACTCGTCTACATATAAAGTTACTCCAGTAAATTTGACCTTTTTATTTGTATATGTTGCAACAATGTACGTTTTGGATTTTTCTGGATCTGTTGCTTCTGGCATGGGTTCAGATCCGGCCTCATCAAAGTATTCAATGCTAAAAATTAAAGTGGCTTGGATACATTTAAATGATCAAGTAATAAGATAATAATATCAAGTTATTGAATTTATTGTTACTCACTTTTGTATATGAATTTCTAAAGCGATACCTCTATCTCCATTCTTAGGAACATGTTCAATTCTAATTTTTGTGTTTACAAATTTTACTTTCACTCTGCTCAATACTGAAACATGCATTTATAAATGAGTAGGTACTGTATATTTAAAATCTTCATAGCATTATAGAAAATTTGATTTGCTAATAGTTTCATGAAAAGTACTGAGTAAACTAAATTGATATTCTGGTTTAAAAATATATTATTTGCAGAAATATCATATGATTGTTAACAGTGAATTATAATATTATTCCCATTCTAGTAAAATTTCAGTATAAAGATTATTTTGCTATAATGTCTGATGGTTCAATAAACAGTATTTCAAATAACTTCCAAGTTTTATTAACAATATCAACAATATTTTGGTATTTTATTTAAAGCCTAAATAGACTAGAAAATGTAAATGATTCAATGACATTGTACTGTGTCTTTATCAATTTCAAATTAGTGGAGCATTTAGTAATCACAGTAAAAAAAAGTCCCAGGCCGTCCTTTGTGTGTGTGCGAAAATCACAAAAATTTATCTTGATTTATTATACAAAAATCCCCAAACGAGTTACAAGGATAATCAGTTATCGGACTGATATCATTGATATTAAATTTCAAATATGAAATAAACACAGTCATTATACAGCTGCTTACTTGAATCAATTGCATGGGCAAACATTTCAATACCCTCCACTGGGTTGGACTCCTGAGGGCCGGCTTCTTCCCTTAGGCACTCTGCAGCAAGCTGCATGGATGATGACATAGATGACCACATTGACTCCAACATTGAAGAAACTGTTAAGTGAATGAGAATATGTAGGATACAGCATATGATGACTAAATTTTAATTAACTTTATTATATTATCAGATACTTAGTTACAAAGTATGAAAAATTAATATCAGTGACATTGTTCATAAAACAATATTTTTTGTACAATAGTTAACATCATTTTAGACTGTACAATGAATACAAAAATAAAATTTGTATGGTGTATAACACATTGTTTATAATATTCACTATGTGTACTGGTCTCTACATTAAAAAATATTATGTACCTAACCAGTCAGTGCCAACTTAGTTGGACTGTGCTTAATTATGTGTGTAATAATTTATAAATAAATTATATATCTTGCTTTCTTTTATGTGCCAGATATTATTACATAAAAAGTTTAAGTAGCTCTATTTCAATTATTACCTTGTTCCACACGCACTTTAGGTTGCACAGTGAGAGATAAGCCATTAATTTCCACTTTAGAGTCATCTTTGAAAAGTGTGGACCAGGGTATTGTTACTGTGATCTCTTGCATATGACCATCCACAATCTCCAGCGGCCAGTTTTGTGCATCACCCAGTTCATTGAGTGCCTTAAATGTAGATATGTTTAAGTCATAAAGTCACAATGATTTGAATGATTTTATTCATTGAAAATTGGAAAACAAACATACAGTTTTCAATATCCTATAGTTAATTTATATTTTAAAAGCTTAATTTAAAATCGCTTGCAGATTTTGAATCAATTATGTAGATACTTTTGACTTCTTAAGATTCTACTATAACAAAAATACACAACCAGGAAGAGAATAAATAATATTCAATTATGTGAAGGACAATTGTGGACACAAAGTATTTCTATCAATGGATATGAAATTTAATTCAAACAATAAATCTCTGAATATATTTAAAGTTTTCAATTAAGTTTGTTTCACTTAATAATTTTGTCAGTTTAATTTAAAAATAATATCAATTTGAACCAAATCCAAATGTCAACATTATCTAATTGACCTTGGTCCCTATTACAATAGATATCATTCTCATTGTTATATTATTCAACTGAGATTTAATAAGCATACAAACTCTTTGAGATAATTTATTTCTCAAGATATACCTGAGCGAAACGAATGGCAGACAACAACATTGTAATCAGTTTTCTTTGTTCAGGAACATTAAAGTAAACACGTGTTGATTTAAATAAATATATTATGCGCATTTAAAATTGGCAAGGACGCGCAGATGGCATTGAAATTACACTCATAGTAAATATATAACGGACAAGCTTATCAAATAATAATTAAAAAACATATTTACCTCACAGTCAAGGCTAACATCTGAAACCGTGCCTGTTCCATTGTACAGGTCGACACTCAGCTGATTTAGAGTCAATTTCTCCTCGAGAAAATTGCCCAGATAACGTTGGAGCAGGTACCTACAAGCTCTCTTTTTGATGCTTTCAGACCATGGCAAATACCACAACATCTTCAGAAATGTTCATAGATCATCACACTTGAATTTTACTTTTGTGCGTAATGACTATTGTGATTTGCGTGTGATTGACTTCTGCACGTAAATAAACATAACGTTCCGTATTACGTTCACTTCACTGCTAGTCACAGATGATATTCGTTTTGACATATAATTTTTAATCTATATTTAGTTATCATTTTGCTTAAAACACATTTACAATTATTTCATCCGTTGAAATACAAATTAACACACTTACAAAAAATTGTATTAATTTATAATCGACTGATCTGACAAATTTATTTTTAATACTACATAACATATTTGAATAATAGCAATAATATTTAGAAATAGGTTTATTACTATAGAAATGTAATTTTAATAACGATTTCTGTAAATGTAAAAAGGGATTGCAGTCTCATATTCCTTTTCTTTCGAGGATTCATTTCGGATTTGAATGGTGTCATTATTGCAAGAGTAAATAATAAGTGAGTAAAATAGATGTCCCGTATTTGTGGAAAAAAATATTGTAGCTGTAAATTCACGCTTGCCTATTCCAGTATCAGAAAAAGCTATACAATTTGTGCTATTAACTAATAGCATTATTTCTACTCTGGATACTTTTATTTCAGCTAAAAATATAAAATATTTTTTTAGCATGATATAATTCATATAACGAATACCGTAATTACACATTTACTTACCGTTATGGCTTTTGTAATAAATATCAAGTATTCTGTTAAATTTTACTGGTTCCCATGTCTTTTCCTCCTCGAAAATGACACGTTCTATGGAAAAAATATTTATGGACGTACCGTGCTATAGTAGGCTTATCTCTTATATTTCAAATACTTGTTAATAAATTGTGTAAAAACTTTGCGGTACGTATATTCAGAATAATTGTTAACGCCAAAATAAATTATTAAAAACTCACCTTTGCAATCTCCCAATGACATTAATATTTTGTAGTATGGAACTCCCTTTTCTAATATAGTGCGAACAAATTTTATTTCCATTGAAAATTGTATACACATAAAACATAAAATAAATAAAGTGTACAAAGCCATTTATAATTTTATTTTCAGCAAATTAAACATGAATGACTCACGTAAAGCTGAAAAACGACTGATTTATTACGTACAATACAAATCAGAGACTACGTAGTTACATAAGTGGTATGGCGTACGGTGTACCTACCTACATGTTTACAAACTATCAGGATTTCCATGAACCCTTGGCACGACACCCTAGTTGTGCTACAGTAACTATAACAGGAATAGGTCTATTTACACTTGACCCACCAACCAGTCAGAAAACCTTAAATTAAGAATAGAAGCATTGTGACCATTATTTCTTTATAAAACGGCAAACTTCTGACCTACGGAGTTATTACAATTACAAGTTTCAATGAAACACGATATTTGTTGCAAGTTTTTATTGTCTGTACATAAATATGTATATTGCAGTTGACCGAAGTTAATATCCATATTGAGAGAGTACGTAATGGGCACCAGCAGCAATGCCGGCCCAAGTTTCCGTGACAATTTGCTCAATATATTTTGGTGGTACCAGAAATTCATATTCGTAGCCAGGCAGCTCAAGGGTATACGTTAGTGGTATACCCACAGCTCTAGTCCAATCTCTTGAAGTTCCACTCGTGTAGTATAACACATGGGCAGCGTTACCAACGATGTATAATGGCGCTTTATCCAGTTTTAATTTATCTATTTCTGTCGCCATCCGTATACCGGCGAGATGCAGCGCAAGTCCGTTTGATGGAAGTGTCCCTTAATAAAAAAGAAATGTATAAGATTTCATTTACAATGAGCAAAATTAAATATTTTTGTGAGACTTTAATTTGTCGTCATTTATTTTTAACCACGTAATTTCAACATAGGTGAGATATTGGCACTGTACTTTAATTAAAAAATATACCGCAAGCTGATATGTTATTTAAAATATTCTTGAGCGTAAAATCGAGTTAGTACCTACCGTTATTACCCCAAGCGTAGAGGAACATGTTGCCGTGACTGTGAATGGATATATACAGGGCTGTACGTTCGAGTTGTTGCCATACGGCATCCCTAATGATTCGAATTTCTGGTTCAGAGAACGGAGCAGGGCCTTCATAGATTATAGAGCACGGATTCGCGCTCTGTTCCCTCGTTCCCCAATGATGGTCAAAGTTACGGTTGCCATCGACTCCAGGGCACTCCTCGGCGCCTGGATGCGACCTTGAACGTGTTTTGCGCCACAGTCTATCCTGCATGTTAAAATACATAATTATTACATTGGGGCTACAGCCTTTTACAATTATGTAGACATGTGGAGTTTGTATATAATTTTGATTTAGGTTCAATTCAGTTATTAGTAATGTAATGGATGGTGAACAACATACGCGCCGTGATTAGTTTGTATTTGTAATAAATATATCTACATTATAGTGTAAATATTTATTGTTACCTCTTCAAAGGTGTATTCGTAACCATCAGGATTGGCCATAGGAATGATGACCCAGTCGATGTTTTCAGTTAACTTTCGATCCACGATATCAACTACCAAGTTGTTTATGATATAGAAAGCCAGCGGTGGAGTGACCCACTCCCTGGCGTGTATTGCTGCATCTAAAATGATGACAGGCTTTCGGAGATCCTCAAACCGACTGGTAGATATCCTCACGTATTTAATTTGTCTGCCTTCGTAACTCAATCCTGCATTTATAACTGTTAGCACTTCGGGATATTTCTGACCCAGTTCATCCAAATAGTTGTTCATCTGCAAACATGTTTGATTTCCAATTTCTTGTATTACCTAATACGTATTCAGTACGATTGATATATACTTAGCAGCTACTCATCCGCCTATGTATAATTCTAGCGTCGCCGTTAATATTATTTTATTCAATTTTAGTTTGTAACTGGATATCTAGCTGTAGAAATGGGAGATATTTCCGACGTAGAAGAAGTTATCTTTACACCAAATATCATTAAAACTGGTTCGTTGGTTTTTGCATCATAAACGAATCAACAAGCCGACCAACGTGAAAAAATTTTAGAACCATTTCATTAACATCTGTAACATGTGCCTGTGTTGTTACACGTAGCAATTACTATTTTTAAGAAATTTTAATGTATACGTTACAATTCTACATATCATGTTGTTATATTTAATCATAATATAATGGAGTACCTCGTCAAATCTGTAATAAGTATCCCAGGTCATGGAGCGCCCACTTCTCTTAGCAGCAATCTTTGATGCCTTGATTTCGGACTCCTCATCTCGGAGAATGCTGTGTTATGACAATTCAGGTTACTTCAGAAATAAATACTATTTATATATTAGCAAAGGATGCATTCAATTTTCAATCCAATTTCCAACTTACTCGGCAAGGTTATCTGCGATTTTTATATACGCCATATTCCTTTCATCGAAATAATTCAGCCATTTGTTTCTTTCTTCTGGAGAAAGTCTGACTAAAGCTTCAAGCTGACCGGAAACCGACCTAGCTGCTGGCTTCGCCGACAGAATGTCCAAGTGTGGTTCTAAATCAGATATATCGCGGGAGGACCCTGCCACACGATACAATTGGTGCCTGTAATAGAATTATAACAATGCGGTTTCATTACAAGAACATCTGTAATCTGTCCGACCGAATATGAGGGGAATACAAAGCTTATTAGAAGTGTACAAATTACCCTTCATATTTCTCGTGATGCCCTTGAACTACAGAGGCCAGGAGCAGCAGACAAATCACCGATCGAGCCATTTTGCTTACTAAGTCGCGCTACTTTGTGCTACTGTTTTTTTGGGCTTTATCCACGAATATAATCTCTATATATCTTTATGGCGGCTATAATCAGCAGTTGAAACGTTGATATGTTTTAAAAGTATTTATGATACTCACAATGTCGTATTCGAAACGAGTACCTACATTTAGTATTAAACGGATTTAGGTATTTAAGATATTAACTAAAGGTTTTGTACAATTCCTATTGATTTAGATTATCATTACTAATTGGTGGTCTATACAACGTCAACTAATCTATGTACCACCATAATTACATACCATTTCAGTCAGACATATGCACACAAAAAGATGGAATGCCAACAATAACAGCAAAGGTTATCTATTTATCCCAGAACTTTACGATGAGTCTCGTTTCCGTGAAACAGTGATTTAGATGAGACCTTCAATAAATTTGTTGACAACAACCTCAGTAATTGGACATCAAGTGCCTCAAATTGGACATCAAGAACTATAACGAGAAACTTTTGATGTCTTTAAATATCCGGTGCATTTTTTCCTGGTACAATCTTTCCTGGTAGAGAGTGTTCATGCAACCAATATTATGGTATAACAACGGTGTCCTTTATTTGCAAACAGTTGTGATCAGTAGTTATGGATTAATCACAAATATCAACAACGAATGACTTATCCAGCAATTGATGGTTATTGGTTTATGGTTGTTCTCGTTTTCAATTTCCGTGAACAATCTTTCACTCCCAATGTCGGGAATGGTTCTCTAACGCCCTGTAGGAGGCCATGAATATATTCCATTAGTCTACACGTCCACCTCACCAGGTACCTATACACCTTGATATAACATGTCGATATAATCTACAGTACTACGCTGGTATGTCCTGGCACATTTCATAAACGAGGATTATATAATAAAGCCCTTAAAGTAAGTAGATATTATCATCATTTGTTTTATGTTTTCTGTGAATCTTTAACAAGCCATTACGAGGTTGGTATTACGAGGCTGCACAGTGTAATTGCTGATCAACAAGTTGATAACGTTTGATCTTGTTGGGACTACTTTGAGCGACAATTAATATCTCGCCCATTATTTATGTTCTTTTGACCTTCGACGAGGTTCGACTACTGTTATTAAAAGGCAATAGGCATAAATGCCTAATCATATTTTCGGAAACTGTAGTGAAAATTTATCACAAGCAGTTCCACTAACAGCAGTAGCAATATATTGTTTAAATATACAAATTGCTTGCAACTTTTGGATGCCGTAGCTATAATTGACCTCGTCAAGTGTTAAAATTTCTCACCTATTGTTACCTATATTGAAGCAAGTAATTTCCCAATTTGACCTTGTTTATGATTTGAAACGTAATTTGCGATGATCGTACCATGACTGAATATTTTTCGAATCGAATATCGAGAAAAAACTTGAAATCTCATCATTTGCATGTAGAACTGTTATTTACCGATGTTTGTTGTTATCACTAAAAGTTATCTATATCCAGATCATATAATATTAATCTAAACGATACTTGCATCAAATTTAGTAATCAAGTAATATACATGAATATTCATGACAATCAAATTTATTCCTATAAATTAAAAACGATATCAGCTGCATAGGATTCTGGTATATGTGTAATACAGTTCTTGGTAGGATTGCCTCGTAATGTTTACTGATATTTTTTTTAAATTTCCATAGCATTCGCATTTCAAATTACTCCAGAGCAAAACAAAAAAAATGTTAGCAATAACGACGGTTATTAGAACTTTTCTGTTGACATTAATATTGTATTCTATACTATAAAACTTAAAAATCAAACGAAAATTGAAATTTTTTAAAATTTATTTTGGGTATCGTACATTTTCTATTGATAAATAATAATGTGACTAGTATGCCATTTGAAAGCTATAATAATATGAACATTTATTTTTAAGTGTGATAAGATTATTATAAAAGCATAGCATAGAGAGCTGCAATTTCTGTTCATAACTTTGAAACAGTGTAAATATTTATATATCTTAATTATTAACTAGTTAAAAACTAAATCGACAGAAAAACAATGCTGAGAGTATCGCAGTGCAGTTTTCTTACAATTTCGAATGTTTTACAATTAAATTTAGCACAAAATTTTTTTCAAATAAGTTACTTATCATTTAAACATTAAGGATTTTTTTTCAATGTAAACATTTAGAAATATAATTTAAGGTCTCTTAAATCGATTTTATTGCTAATTTATCATCTATTAGTATTTTTAACAAGATAGTTGCATATATATCGTCTAAAATATAATTTAAGACTTCTTTGGAATCCTTTATGCCACCAAGCGTATATTAGAGGATTCACCATGCTGTTAAAAAACGCTAAAACAGCTAATGGACCTCCAACTAACATTCTTATCTTCATACACTTGGGGTTCGTTAGTTTCTCTTCACAAAAAACAAAAAATATGACTGTGATGAAGAACGGCATCCATGTCACGATAAAACTACCCGAAGTAAGCATTACTATTATTATCGCCCTCCATTTATTGGGTGGTTTTGATTTTGATGTTTTCTTTAGATTTCCTTCAACTGTGCTTATGTTGTTTGGTCTTATCGCATTGCCATTGTTAAGGTCTATTACAGAAATGTGGTGGTCAGATACAGCCACAGTTTCTGTGGAGACACTGTCTCTAGAATCAAAGTGAACTACATTATGGCTTTTAACCTTTTCCATGCCATAATAGTCTCGGGATGGAGCCTCATTACTATTAATGAAATCGTCATTACTTTTGGATTTTTGGGTAAATTTCGCGCACTTTTGTCTTACGTCTTTGTTATTGTAGCCGACGCTGAACGAGAAACTCCTTTTAATTTTAATGGGAGTACTTTTCGGGGGTGACTTGACAGATTGGGCATTCTTCCCTAAATTACCATTGCCCCTATAAATTCTCATTTCCGGTTTTTCCGATGTATTTCCACTGACGGTTTTAACGGCGGCCTTTATTTCTCTAACGTTCCTTAAAGCTCGCAGCAAAATAATAGAGTACAGTACAGCAACAACAAATATGGGTATGATACTTAATAATGAATTAAGTAAAATTAATGCACCGGGAAAGAGGGCGACATAATAGCATCGAGTGAGTATCAGCTCGTTGTTCACCCATCCTGTTCCGGGTAGAAATCCAAGGACAATACCTGCAACGAAACATTATAACGTTTTCAGTGGAGTAGAATGACTAAGAGTAATATACATACATACATATATCATACGATCTTAATCATCCGTCGTCTGAAATTATCATCTACGTTATAAATTTTTTTTTTGTGATGGCGTAACTTATTAAAATTTTAACGTTACAAAGGTGCCCTTATCATCCATGAAGTTATTTGATAACAACAGTCATCTAATAAAATCAACAATAGGTATTCAATAGGTACATATTTAACTACTAAAAAAACTTACTAAAATAAAGTACATATTTTGATCCATTATAATTATGTAGGGTACTATCTATACCAAAATTATAAATAATTGATGTTTGTGAGCGAGTGAGTTTGTATGTAGGAGTTAATATTCAAAATGACACGCTATTCTTAAAAAAAACTTTAATTCTATTTTAAACTCTTTCAGCAGTAGAATGCTACGTTATTATTGACTTTGGACTTATGCAATACCTATTTTAATGAAAACACTTTTAAAAAACAAAAAAATGTATGATTGATACAGGAGTAAGTATATTAGATGTTGTCATAATCTTTAAAATTAGCGTACATTATACGGAAATTTTGCATTTCAAAATCACACTTACATATTATCCATATGAAAACAATGCTGATTCTAGTTTTAGTAGTATTGCACCAACGCTGGTAATACATCCCGTGCAGGATGTAGATGTACCGTTCCACCGCTATTAGGCCCACGCTGAATATCGATACCATCGCAGGACACACCAACATCCCTATGTTAAAACACAAAAATGCATAACCGATCTAAAATTCAGTTGCAATTTTCCCCCGGACAAAAATACATATATTGCAAGTTATGCAAGCTTATAATATTACTAAAACTTTTAGCAAATTTGGGTTACTGTTACAAAGCTTGTATTTAATAGACAAATCGCTTATTTCAATTTAAATAAAAGGAAATTTGCGATACTTGCACGTTAGTGTTAATGTTTGAAGGCGATATAATTTTTCCAAAGTCGTGTTTGTTATCTAGGTCACGCTTCTGGCCTCTTTATAAATTCAAATCGCTCTATTTCTCTTTAGGCCGATTCCTATCTAGTTACGAGAAAGGTCCGTGTCCAAGAGTGGAATCTTATATCTGATTATTGTATGTAGCAGATATACCCACTAATGTATTAACTTCACCTAACACGTTTACAATAGTGTCAAAATCTTATGAATTACCAACCAATTTGAAATATGCACATTGTATTTGAGCTTGTCGTGTTCTCGATGACGACGTTAAATATTATGGCCAGTCCGGCTATCATATCAGCCAGCGATACGTTGCCAAGCAAAAGGTAGGTGCTTTTAGGCTGTTGACCTGCGGAAGAAAAATATCGATATCAATAGATTAGAAAGTATCCTAATACTCGCTGACTTGTTCCGCTCTTGCAGAAGTTTCTCTATCCGAACTTCGTGTCAGTGAATCGAAAATGTTAAAATACCTTGGCCGTGAAAATCCTTTGTTAACAATATCACTTACCACATCCTACTAGCTAATTTGTTCGAGCATAACTGTTTCTTTATATTTATGTAAAACTGATGAAAACGCTAGGCACGAAATAAGCAATCATCACATTGATTTACATCCTACTTACAGCACAATCATGTTGTCATAGATCACATTGATTTATATCGTACTTACATGGCAATCAAATAAATACAAGTATAACAAACAATGATGAAATATTTACTTTTAAAATTAGCTCCTAACTCCTAAGTACTCATGTCGACTCTATAGACTAGGAAAATTATTTTAATAGCGCGAACTTTAAATATGTTAAGAACTTACCTACATAATAATTTTTTTTTAGTTATTAAAATCAATAGCAATAATTTGAATTGTAAACTTTAATGCCGCCTGCGCATACTGTATCGCAATATTATCACGCAATTTGTGGATATTGTGTACCGTGTCGATAGATAGAGAGAATGATCTTACAATGAATTACAATGTTTATTTGTAAAACTATTTGTGCTCGCGGCTTCGCCCCCGTGGAAATCAATACCGTTTTTGCAACATTTGCCGTTGCTGCTCCACTCCTATTAGTCATAGCGACACGTTATATAGCCTATAGCCTTCCTCAATAAGTGGACTATTTGACACAAAAATAATTTTTCAATTCGAACCAGTACCATGAACCAGAACCAGTAGTTCCTGAGATTAGCGCGTTTAACCAAACAAACAACCAAACTCTTCAGCTTTACAATATTAGTATAGAAAAGTATAGCTAGGCTTACGTTCACCACTAGCTCAGCTGATGGTAAGCGAGATGCAATCTACGATGTAGTTTATTTGTTCAGAAAATGCTTATTCATTCCTGTTTTTGAATAATACCAAGTTATGCAAACAAACTGGCAATACGACTGTTTATATTGGCATCAAATAAAAGACAACCAATAGTGTGATTTAATGATTTCGTTTACTATTTGCTTCGACGAGTTTACAAGTTAAGGCCATATTTTAATTGCTTGTATTACGCCAAGTGAAAAGCTAAACTAATGATACATCTTTAAAAATGATTAATGTACATACCTTTTGTTAGAATAAGTCCACTAGATATCACTACTGTCAAGTTACTTAAGAAGATAAGTGTTCCGAAAATATAGGCCACAGATCTGTAAATTGTTAGCTCTGCTGATTCTGAGCTTCTATACACTTCGAAAAAATCTGTAAATTTTGCGTCCATTGTTTCACTTTTGGTAACATTTGAGACGTATATACCACTATTCACAGCTAATGAGTGAAAGGAGTCCTTGTAGGAATCGTTCAAATCCATGATTATCAATTATTGTATAGACAAGTAAAATACTCAATAAGCAATAGGTATTTAAAAACTCAGCACATGTCAATGCCGTGGTTCCCTTACAAAGAATGAGATGAACTTAAACACGCGCTTCTTGAGCATAACGTAGACAGGCGAGTTTTGTTTACTATAATGAGGAGATTTACATTTTTGTCGTTCCGTCGGCAATTTTATTGTTAAAAGGGTACTTGTCTGTTTATCTAATAATTCATCATGTTAAGGTAACGCAATAGGTACTTTATGTGCTTTGATTACTTGTAGGTATGTATTAATTAGCCAAAAACCTGTCTCTTATTTTAGCGCACTTTTCACGGAGCCATTGTGTAGTGGATAGCCCTCCATTGTATTTAAAGAACTTTCGTTTCAAGTTCGTAGTCAGATAAAGAATTGCAGGCTCAGCAGATTTGCAACGTTTTTATGTTGGAAAATGTATTTAATAAGGTACTCGTACCAATGGCGTATGTAGATAATCCATAGGACTAAAGCTATAACTTGTATCAATTAATGTTAAAAACAAACTTTTTAAAAGAAAGCTTTTAACGTTGTATTAGTTTTCGTATTCTCCTCATCAAGCCCTTTCGTTTCATACCCATAATGAGTTAGTGCAGAAAAAATAACAAGTCCGCCATCTTACATGCACCGCCATATTGAAATTAGAATGACGTGACATAGTTAAGCATGCATTGTCATCCAGATTAAGCGTGTATACCAAATTTTCCTCTGCATCGGTTAATGATAACCGGTGTAAGATGTAGTTGCAAGGTTCCCGCCAGGATAAACGTACATTATGTATATACATACCAAGTTAATAAAAAGCTTTTAAAAAATAAATAATTGATATACTTATCACTGCATTATTCTTTCTTTTATGGAATAGCGTAGTTTTGAGAAGAAGCTTATGTGTCATAATTATACGTTTACCGACACTTGAATTTTGTTTATTTTCCAAGTAACATTAATCCGTAATACTTTTTAAACAATTTCATTACTTTTTTAGGTAGGTAGGTACTAAATGAGGGACAGTAACGATTGCGATTGACAACCTTGCTTCTGTTTAGAAAAGGAATCTGTTATTTTCAAATACCGTAAGTAAGAAGATATTATGTAGGTACTATGACGCATCAGTCAAATATTCAGTAAGTATCTTGAAGCAAATGATTATTTATTTTACTGAACGGTCATTAACAAAATAAACATGACATTGCGGCAATTGTACAGAGACTTATTTCTGTCTTATTATATAGTTGCTTATATATTGTATGTTTCTTTCATCAAGGAGATACTTTAATGGGATTTTTTTACAGAAATAAGTGTTAAAATGTAAAATCATTTTTTATGTTAGGAGGTATCTATTTTGAGACAAATTATTTGTTAATAAGAACCATGCCAAAATTTTTATAAAGGAATAAACAAAACTAAGCAAAAAAGATTTTGAAGATTATTTTATCATCTGGATTTCATTAAAGCTTTTTACAGGTCACATATAATTGCATAGTCTATTACTGATCGCTAGCAGCGGTGAAAATGTCCTGCTTTTTAAGCAACGGTATTAATCATTTTGAATATCAAATTTTCATGAGCTTTCCAGTCGATTTCTATACTTTAATACTATATTGTTTTAAAAAAATATCGAAGGCCGCGCAATTAAGCATTTTTTATTAAATTTAAGTCCAAGAATACTTATTTTTTTTCGACGGCTAATCTGGTATAAATATTTCATACAGTTGATATATGGCATTAATTCTGCCTAATAGCAATATGAAAAATGATTATATTTCCATCGTACATAAATATCAAAGAAATATTTACAAATAAAAGGATGTAACTGA
>DWGJ01001116.1:0-22135 GCA_018246895.1 Aspitha aspitha aspitha
GTAGCGTGATGAAAAGTATACTATTACCAGCTCAGGAGTATGAAAAATAATTGTACCAAGTTTCGTTAAAATCCGTCTATTAGTTTTTGCTTCTATAACGGTTATACAGACAGACAGACAGACGAAAATTTTACTGATTGCATTTTTGGCATCAGTACCGATCCCTAATCACCCCCTGATATTTATTTTAGAAATATAGGCACAGAATTGACCTCTCTACAGATTGATTATAAGTATAGATAGAGCGATAAGCAGGCCTGTGAGTGCAAGCGTCCAACAAATAAAAGAGGGAAGATGAGAGACCCATTGTTATCCTAGTCTAATCACGCGCAAAAAAAGAGAGACGGATATTGATAATGGCCATAGACGACAATGTCTACTGACCATGAGTCAGCCCGTCTACTTATTTCCTGGGCTTAATTATAAAACAGTTCTCATATACTGAGTGATTGTTGGTGCTGCTTTGTCTTTTACAAAAATCTGTTTGAATGACATCCAATGAACCACATATAGTAACAATTTATGCGCAATAATTTGATTGTAAATATTACAAGCCATTAATATTTAATTAGACAGAGATATTTGGCACTCGCTGCGTTCTGCCTACCCCTTTAGGAACCTGGCGTTACGATATGTATGTATGTATGTATATATGTATGTAATATTTAATTAGTAGGTACTTTAGTTTCTTTTAAATTTAATATTAGTATGTAGTAGTATGAATTTATGGTTAAATTACGTTTTAAATATGTACCTACTTGTCCTTGTTGCTAGTATACTGTGTCAATGGCTTATTAGTTATAAAAAATATTTTATCTAACATCGTTCGGTTGTTTTAAAATGCTATTTAACAGCTAACATGTACAGCTAGCAAGTGTAATATACCATAAAGTGGCATGTACACCCGCCGGCCGTCGTTCATCAAATATTTATTCAACTTTTCATAATTCAAGTGCAGGGGACACGCGCGACACTTTTTATTTGCCGTTCTCTAGTTTAAGATTCATGATGTCATGAGCTATTGGCTGCGGGATTCGAAATAGACCAGATACGGCATTCTTTTTAAAAACTTTTTACTATGCTTAATGAGATTGTAAAATATTATTATGAAGTAAGTAGGATTTAAAACTAAACCGTTGACCTACTGTCAGCATTGTGTTTTAAATTACATAAAAAATTCATATTATGTAGTTTGAAACATTAAAATCATGTTTCTTCATGTTTATTTGTTAGGTATCTAAGTACCTACTTATACATAGTCTTGACATTTTCAATTTCATATCCATTAAAACCCTATTGTACACAATTGATTGCAACATTTTTGTAATGTTTCCGAAATTATGAATTTCAATAGTATCTTCACAAAATTAAAATATGTATTGTAAGGCAAGGCTTCAGTTTTATTAATTTTTCTGTTCCTTAAATGATACGCATTATATCTATGTATTCTGTTTTGTCAATTGTACAGTAATCTTTGGTTAATTCAGTTACTTGGATCATAAATACTGTGTTGGGTAAATTTGTAAAGGTAAAATTGGCAAACCTACTGAAAATTGTTACGTCTATGGCGCGGGTTTGTCTCGCAAGTTTTACGGTCATTGTCAGACATCTTATACATTATTTTGTTCCAATATCCATGGCATATTACAATTTATTGGATCAACAATGTTATGTCCATGGGTATTATGATAAAATTATATATATGATACATTACGTCATGTAATATTATGGGTAATGTATGAGCTTATGTGGATTATATTAATTATAAATATGTTGTAATAAGTATGCAGTCATAAATTTAATATTAGCTAGTTTTATTGTAAGTTTGTCACTGAAATAATGCCCTTTAGGAATTGCGAAAGCTAATTAGTTGTGTCTATAGGAATAACACAATAAAATGTATTAAAGATCTTTGTAAACAGAGTTTTTTATGGTTTGAAATAGTCTTCGAAAAATTTAAATGCTTTATAAATGTAATAAGATGTAATGTCAGAGATAGATCTGAAAATTTGAATGGAATTCATTGATCACGTAATGCTTGAATATGGCGGTAAATGTCAAACGTAATTTCATAAGCATAAATGTATGTTTAAAAAAATGAAAACAAGACGAGGCGCGTGGAGGGCGCGTCAAATATCATAACCGAGGTGGATTTGCCGGGCTTGAGACTGGCTGACTCTATTTTTATTTGTAAGGAGCCTGGGACCGTGAGCTAAGCCCCTCGACTGTTGATAGGGTGTAAGTATGAACTTTACGATTTGAAATTTAAAAAAACACTGTATACATAGGTTAATAGGTTTAGATAAAATTCGCTATATAGGTATACTATTCTAGCAATCATATCTATGTAAGAAATATATATATACCAATATAATGAAATTGATGTGTCTGTTTATAATTTGAGATTAGAATTTATATCGAAACTCAATTCTTAAAATTTTCGGGTCTGTCTGTGAGTCTGTTTGTTGCGACTAATCTCAGTAATAGGTTGCAAGATTTTGATAGGATTTACACTGGTAGATAGCTGAGGCTATAAGGAGTAACTTAGGTTATTTTTATTAATACCTATGATATGTTCAGTGGTAAAAAAGTTAATAAAAAGAGAGTACCTACCTAATTGGTGAAATTTATGTTTTGAAAATTAATGGTTGAACGCTACCTTATGCTTTATACCAAGTTAAAATTATTACAGATGCCACCCTCAGATACTCAGGTGTAGTATCTTGTTACTATGGTAACAAGTAATAATATTCTTGTCTAATATTATATTACTCTGTCATATCTACGTATTATTACTTCGCTTAGTAAATTCTTGGAAATTCAGCTAGGTTTATTCTAAATATAGACCATATTACAAGCAGTTAATATAGCGTACATATGACAGGTAATACGCAACCACTCGACCGCAAAAGTGACAAGGTGAACTAAAAATAAAATCAGGCATTAATCTTATTTTACTGTAAATATTACTTGTACAAAGCAATATAAATGGGCAGAATGTGTAATGCGAATTTTATTTTTTTCCGCTTGTATTTTACTTGCGTTTATTGCGTTGATATGAAAGCGTCTACAGAATATCAAAGCACAAGCAATAATGACAAGTGGCGTACTTTTATATGCGACATTTTTTGGTTGAGCGAGTTTGGCATCGCGGCGTGCGGAGCGGGCATTATTACCGATAAGTATATGGGGCGGTGTGCTCGCGCGGATTTTGAATAATATATTATTTTCTTATGTAAAATGCCCGATTACTCCCATCCAGGAGATTTTTGCGGCACAAAGAGAAGCTCCTTTATCGCACTTTATACGGTCTTGTTCTTAAATTTCTGTTATTTCTCTAGCGTGCGTCCTTCTGGAAATGAAAAAAGTTTTCAACGCGCGATGCAAGTTTGCTGATAATTTCTAGGCTTTGATCCGCTTAATCTAGCTTTTTAGATAGATTTTAGTTACGCTTAGCCCTTAAGATTTTCGACTCTTACAAAAATTTACCTTTAACAGTTTAAGTTTATTTGGGAATTTCGTGCACATTATAGAAAAAGAGTTTACCCAAACTCGCTTAGAAAAGTAATTAATTTGACACCTCCCGAGTAATTCTCCTTTATCAGAAATAACCTCTTCATCTCGTGGACGAAAAACAGAACGTGTAAGAGTTGGCGTAAAAATAGGTATATTATATTATTATCTGGAACCAGCCAGGACCGGCGACAGCAATATCACCGTATATAGATTCGATTTTCTACGTGAATTCGTTTGACGGCCTTCATAATGCGACATATAAAACTGGGGACTTACGGACCCCGAAACCAATTTCGGGTTATGACCCGACGACTCACTGATAATATTCTCGGGTTATTAGGTACGGATAGGAGTTTTTACTATGGCTATTTTTTCTGCTGACGGTGGATTATTGGGAACCAGTTTACGAGGCACCGTTGTACTGATGGGCGGGGCTTACTTTTGTTTTATGACGTCATCTCTCTGCGCTTCGGTTACGTTGTGGCCAAAACCGTATGATGTACGGAACCTTTTATGGGAACAAACAAAACAATATATACGGATGTATGAAATAACCGCTTTACATTGCATTATTATGCATCCATGGTTAAAATGTCGGTCTGATTAAGGTAACTACTTGTGTTGATTGCCTTACCATTACTTTCAATAAACCAAAGTATTAATCAAGTGAACTACTTGATAATATTAGGAGTCTGTCTCGTTCATAGATAGCTCCGTTAGTCCACAAAGATGATTAACTATGCCAACTTAGCTTGGACACCTACCTTTGACACAGTTGAGACTTAAGGAGTTACATATATATATCTCTCTTATCTCTGTACCATACTCTGCGCACCCTTTTAACCAGAATATATATCAATGCAAGCACAATTGCTTCGTGGTAAAAATAAATGCATGCTGATTATAACTTACTTTTGATTTTATTTTAAACTCAGAAAGAGATAAAACGCATAAAAATATTTAGGTTTCATAGAGGAAATTTTGCAATTCCCTCTGCAAGGTATCACATGGATGGTGGATTAGTGGATTGGGTGGATGGATGGACATGGATTCAAAACGCAGAATGATTTGTCGCGACGTTTGTGAGAGCGCTATGTCCGGTATGTCCAGCTGTGGATGAAATTGGGCTGAAAATCATGTAACGTTAATGACGAAACATTTATAGATAGGTACATATGTATATGTATGAACAAAAATCTAGTACCTGCGTTCGTCCTCGTTTAACAGTGGCAGTAGTTACGTGTTAGCTTAAAGTAATGAAGTTCGCTCCATTCCAATCACGTAGTGCACACGCATTTAAAGTATCGACATGTCGAAACAAGTGTATTTGTGTAAGTGGCGGTATTGCGGGGTAAAGGCGTCATCGCACCGGAGTTCCAGCGTCCGATCACGTAGCCCGTATACACACGCGACGCTCTTTATCGCCGATATCAGATCGTTCGTACTCAATGTGTTTCGCACTTGATCCTGTTATCTTTAAATGTTACGTGACTGCGCCAGCGTATGTTGTTTCGTTTAGGGCCATTGCAATTCTACGAGTATGTCTTACAAATCGATGCTCACAGCTTAAAAATTTGAATAATTTCGTGTGCAACAACTGAAACAAACACTTTGTTTATTCTATCATTTAAATTTGAAACTGTAATATGAAATTAATTTTTAAACGGTTTTTCACATTTATAAGGATTTTATTAATCAACTACATATAGGTACACAAACGCGACTTTTAATCACCAATATTGCGTCGTTCAAACTTTATCCGTTCGAACTCGGAGTATTTGATCTCATACGAAGCAATGCGATAGTCCGATGTGTGATTTTCGCAACTTAGACAATAACTAAAAATATACTATATCAAAATTAACAGAAATATATAAAATATTCTTTATTATTAATTAGTAAAGTCAACCTCAACAATTTTTCATAGCCAATACTCCATCAGGTTTTGATTTTTTTTTGATAGTCAACACAAGGCATTGCTCAGGCCCAAATAAATCAATATTGCGATTCGATATCAGATACACAAAGTAGTCCTTTGGAAATCTCAACAACATCTACGGAACAAACTATAATATACTACTTTATTAAAGCACACTCTATATTCATAACGCTTCACCGGCACTATCATACAAATAATATCTCCCCCGAAGATGCATTGGAAAAGAAATGTATCAGAAAATGTATAAAAAAGTGGCATTGTGGATATGTAGCGGATGGATGAGCCATCGGCTGAGTCAATTACAATATTTTACACATTTCTAATAAATCACTACCATTAAACTAGTAGGTACTACTAAATTACTACTACGGAAATGCTGATTGAATACAATTTTTCATTTTCGCTGTCTATTTGTATAATAATGTAACAATTGAATTTTAAGTCTCCTTTTTTGAGAACTATATTACTTCTGTTTGATTATCGATTTCAATATTATTTCTAACTGATTATTGTTGCATTATTGCGCGAACGTTTTGTCACATCTAGAGCATAAACTCACTTTGAGATCAATGTGTGAATGTAGAGTTGGTGCGGGCGAGCGTATGATTCTTGTAGGGAGATATGGGATTTTTCAAACGTAAACCGGCCTGACTCGACTGGTCCAAGGGATTCATATCTGGTCTGCATTTCTTGAATTTTGCGTCATATGAATGTAATAAAAATTGTATGTCTGAGATTTCTTCTTTTATTGTTTATAAGGTCGGGTTTGGTTTCCCGCTTACCTGATGCTGAGTGTGGTGTAGTCTAGAATGTAGCACGCTTACCTAAAAAGTGTCTGCTCAGTCTTGTTTAGAATTGTATGAAAATAAATAATTTATTCGTTACCTTACTACATTTTTAATTTTTGTACGTTGGCATAACAATTAAGACAAAAAAAATTTGGTTACATTCGAATTAATTAATTCGAATTAATTCTGCACTCTTATAACGAATATATAGAATTGTATGACATAAATCTAAAATGTTGGGTGTGTTGCCATAACAAAAATTTACAATAATTATATAAACAGATGCGCATAATATTACTTTATGGTAGAAATTGTGTCACTTATTTGTGTAAGTATATCTTTTTACTAAAGTACCTCCGTCAGAATATTTAGAAGATAATATTCTCAATCCTCTTCTATCTTATTAGGTTGGAAGCCATATGTTGGACGTCATTCAATATTAAAATTATATAGCGTGTCTGAATCACCCTTGTGCCTAGCCCCACGTTGGGCGCCAAATGGGCTATTTTTTACATTCAATTATTCCTGTCCCTCGTTTATGCTTATATAAATTGGTCTGTCTCTCCCTTATAAATGGTTTGTCGGGAACAACACGGTGTAGGCGGTGTCTATAATAGATGATATACAGTTCAATTGTGATTGGTGAACTTCTGCCTTCAATTACTTATTTTTTTGAAATTTGTTTGATACTCCTTTGCAAATTTCTTATTGAGTGTTCTAGTATGTAGTTTGATACTTTAAGTGATCTGTAATGCATGTCAAAATGTGGACAAGTAATTATTCTTTTAAATGTTTAGTCATAACCAAAGGAATGCTAAGAATTTTTTGAAAAATTACATTAGTAAAATTTATCATATCTAGTAGTGTTATTAACTTATTAAACAAAAAATTGACGTATTTATATCGATTAATATCGTAATATTGTTGTACAATAATAATTTCTAAATTTGTAATAAAATCACAGCCTACAATATAATCAGATTGAGAATGGAGTATGATTTTTCAGGATTATTGAGGAAAGCTGTGTAAGATAAAAGCGTCATCACAAAGAGATCACATATGGCGTGGAGTATTAAATATTCAGTGGGTGTCGATGGATTCGCGGCTACCGATGTCTTTACATTGTTGTGCGATCGAATTGTTGATAATGTCAGATATTTGGAATTGTAAGTGTAATACAATTCCAAATAAACATGCTTTCATTTTTTGTTTTAAATCTGACACAAAACGAACTTACTCCTGTCTGGGCCTAATATTATTAGAAAATGATAAATGATTTAAATAAAGAACAGAAGATATTTTCGAGATAAAGGTGCTTAGCCAAACTATCCCATCCAATCCCATTATCTTATTTATGTTTGTAATTTCGTAAATCAGAAAATGTGTGAAAGTTGCAAACCAAATTTTGTATCTAGGCTCTGTTTATATTTTATTTAGAGAACAAGCAACGAAAGAAGCAAATTTAGGAACAATTTACAGAACAATTTTAATTCAGTTGTTTTTAAATATTACATTTACATCGAACGCTACCGGTGCAATCTCATTGCGGACCACACACTCATCCCGCATCGTCCGCCGGCTGAGCTCGGATCAATGGCGTTTTTTATTCAAAATAAGTCCTCAAAAAAGCGACCCCCGAAGCCAAATGGCCCAGAATTTGTTTAAATTGTCACGTACAGACACCGCGCGGTTACACAATCCCGGGTCAGAGTTACTCAAAGTATATAGTAAGGTGCTCAGTACCATTACTATATTGTTTCCTTCAATAATATTAATCATAGTGGTATGTAGTCTCTAAATTCTGGAAATGTATAATTGAGCAGCAAATAATATCAGATGAATTCGATACAAGGTGCAACAACTTCTCAATTAAAGGTGTTTATTATCAAAAATACCATTTAATACGTAAGCATTTTAACATCTGAATCATTTAAAATAAATAAACAAACATTAAATTTTTAGATTTTTCCAATGTACGTACGACATAATTTGAACTGACAATGTGTTATCAAAAAGGATTGCGTACGATGAAGACAATAATTTTGAGAACCGCTGGATTCGGTAGACATACGGTGAAGGGTTAAAAACGCATCGTAGTGGCATAAAAAAGTTCACTACAGATATCGGATTTTAAATTTTAAAATGTGCATTGTATTGAGCGGCAGGGTTCGGAAATCGATTGGTGCCAGCGACAAAGGGTTAACCATTAATAATAAAATAACCCATTGATTTAGAACGACAGCTTGTGAGGCAACGGTTGGAAACGAACAGAAGACGTGTTGGTTGCGGAGATGAAATTGGGTTTGCGGAGCAATATTTTTGCACTAACGTATTACCTTATTTTATTGACAACAATAATTATGTTCAGATAAAATAACAAATATTAATAATGAAATACTATAATTCGTTATTACCAATTTAAAATACCATTGTTATTTTAATGTAAGCACACTTTCTTTTTATTTAAACAACTTTTTTAATAGTTTATATTATTTTATTTCATAATTTATTTTAACACAATATATTATAGTTAAATGGTTAATAAATATTAAATTAATTACGATAATAAATAGTTACATTCATGACTTCAATTCGGTTTATTTTGTTATTTAATTTTATTTAACAAACCAGTCGACAATTTAACACTTCGCGTATACGTTCTACAATTATAACGAATACACAACGCAAATCTCCCGCGGTGAGATCATTCAAACTCACCGCTGGCTTGATGAGCTCCTACCGCGCAGAGTCTAGTTACTTTAAAGGGTACGTACATAATACTATTTAGGAATAACTTGGCCATCGCTTAAGTATTTACTTAAAGATACATAGACCGTTAGCAAATTTGCTTATAATTTTAAGCTTCAGCTGTGCATACACCGTAAAAGCAATAAATTTCCATAAATATTTTTACGTAACATTATACACGCAGTTCGAAATCGCAAGTCACAATACTGGCGACAACCCTACATTTGACCTCTATATATTTATTCTTGCAATATTGTACGCAAACGCAGTGTACCGTATACATTGCTGAAGGAACAAACATTTGTAATATTCAAGTTTGAGGAAAAGAAGCGTTGTACATCGAAAAATTTAAAGCTGTAAACGATTTTTACATATCGCATCGCAGGGTTACGGCCTTCATTGTACGTTGGATCGCGGAACCATTAATCAGTCTGTGCCAGAATCATCAATATAGCATTATACGTCCAAGCACTCGATTCGAATATTCGATGTATCGATTATGTATCGGTAATTCGATTATGCAGACTCGTATTGTACGGGAGCGGTTCATCATTCTGTGAAAAATGGCGTCGTCATTATTTTGCTTCACACATGTAGGTTAATTTCGAAACTGGTTTGACTGAAGACACGTCTTACATATACATATGTACATAGATGTATGAAACATTGTCAAATAAATTTATTTTGTATAATTAATTATACATAATCTCTGCAAAAGGCTTATTATAATAATTTGCTTTCTAATAAATGCTACCACAAATAGCATTAAATATTTCGACTGAAACGGTTGAACCTGACTGTCGTGAGGGGGGCAGGATTTCAAACCACTAGGCTATCACTGCATTTATATACTCGTATATACTTTTAATAAGGTTTTTCGATTTTGAATTTTACATTTCCTTTCGTATTTAGTACAAAGAAAACTATCTGCCAATATCCCGTGAGCTGGCGGATTAAAACCATATCGGTAGCGTCTGACTAGCTTTGAGCGTTCAACTATCACGTATTACGCTGTGATATTCTAAAGCATTATTATATTGTGTTCTAGCTGTGACCGCAGCTTCGCCCGCGTGCAAATCAAAATTTTTACGTTTTTGCAACATTTACCATTGCTGCTCCACTCCTATTAGTCATAGCGTGATGTTATATACCGTATAGCCTTTCTAGGTAAATGCACTATTCAACACAAAAATAATTTTTCAAATCGAACCAGTAGTTCCTGAGATTAGCGCGTTCAACCAACCAAACAAATAAATAAACAAACAATCTCTTCAGCTTTATAATGTTACTATAGATTAATATGAGGTTTATGAATAATTCAAGTGGATTTTAATGTATTGAGCTGAATTAAAAAACTGACTGACTTGATCTGTGGGCATAAGATCTCGAGAAAGAAGTCGAAGGTCGTGGATATGATACCCACGTAGGACATTGTGTGATGAATGAATTTGTTTGGTATTTAGGGGTCCTCTCTGGGTGTAATATATTCATCAGTTGGTGAGCATCTAGTATTTATTACCGTTAAGATAAAATACTAAAGCAAGAGTAGAATAAGAATATTACGTAAAGACGACCGTTGGCGGTGTAGGTAATTTCCCTCAGGGTACCTTTCAGTAGGGATGAGTAATGCCCGCCGGACGCCAAGTCTTCCCCGAGTAACGTTTTGAGTTGTCTTTTTGTTTCATCTTCATGTTCATTATCAACACAACCGTGGTATTAGCGTAGTATGAAATTATGCTATTGGGTTATAAAAAGGACACTAACGGATTAGGTGCGTAAAATGAGACGTCATTAGCGATCAATAATACGTAAGATTGTAAGTGTAGCTGCGGTAAACGACGTAAAGAGTTTGCGTAATTGTTACAAAGTCACAATTTGAAAATAGCCCTGAATTTAGAATTCTCAGTTTCAAATAATTTCCTTTGTTACAATTCATATTGAAAAATAATTTGTAGTTGCATAAAATACACAAATATAATTATACAAACGCATTTAGTGATATTACGGCGCTTCACCCGCAAAGCGCAAGAAAGTATCCAAACAGTTGTCCCGTTAACCCACCAGATACATGCGCTTCGCCAATTTTTCCCACACGTCTATAAAGGGTTAAAAAAGCCCGATGTATTGTAAGAGGATATCTAATTTCCTTGAAAGCAAAATTGGCGTAACATTGCTAAGATGCTTTTTTATACCACTAACCCTTTTTGTCGGTGAGTTTGTGGAGTTTTTTTCTTTTTGAAAGCGTAAAGAAAAGGCGGTTAGTTTATATCCGGTTTCTTTGACGTTACGAGGGTTGACCGATGTTCTCAATGAGCATTAATTATTTGAAGTGGTATTCACTAGTTGAGTGGATTGACGTGTATTGTAGGAGGTTGAGTACAACATAATATGATTTCTTTTCCAATTATAACATGAAACGAGTAAAACAAATGAAATTCATCATTCATAGTGACCTCATATTGTTTTATTTCAGAATATATATCAATTTTCCTACATAAAAACTAAAATATATCACTAAACTAATTAACTATATAATAAAATACTAAATAAAACATATGTAGTGATGTAGTGCTTTTATAGTTACGTTTTTAGTTCAAAAATATGCGCAATATCTTCCAGACGCCGACAATTTTTGCGTTATTAAATTCATCTCCGAGCGTCGCGACTTAATCTGTGAAGAAATCAAAAAGAAAGCTATTAATTTCCACACCTCAACGGGCAACGTGAGATCTAATCGAGAGATGACGTCTCAACAAAAAAAACGTATAAAGAAAAATAATTTCACGCGAATCATAGAGCATCTGCTATCACCTGCTATCCTATGATTACCCTTCACCTCTACAATACTACGGGCCTTTTCGACCCCAAACGGATATGAAAGGGTTTGTCTTTGTTTGCGAACAGTTATATTACGGTCTAAGACCAGGTGGATGTTTCTTCCGCGTTCTCACGAGATATAGCGGATTTAGTCATTTTTTTAATAGCTTCGTTGATGCAACTGTGTTTGCTTTAGCCCGTATGGTTTATTGCTCGCTGGGACTATACGGGGTTAATTATTACGAATATTTCTTTCAATAAACCTTCTTTTAACTTATTTAAAATTCAACTGTTACTGTATGTTATTAAAAAGAAGTATTACCATTGGGACCAAACTTGTGTTAATGGACTGAGATAGATGAAAATATTGTAGGTATACCTATATATTAACACCGTAAGATAAAGTAAAAAACATGTAAAAAAGATTTCAATTCAAATATCTTTAGTAGGTATTAATGACAAAAACTGACGTTTAATATCGTAGTGAATCGTAGTCTAAATGTTGTTAGTTTTAAAGTCAATGACCGTTTAAAAGTTCGATATAAATTTGCGAAGACATACATTCTACACATTGAATCGACATCTGCGATTCAAATATTCGTAAAAGTGCATTACAGGTCACGCTGGCTATTATTCCGGTAGACGGAGTGAACTAACATGCGACGAGCTGACGTGATTGCATTTACATTCAAACTGAAATATCATAGTTACAGTAAGTAAGGCACATTATAGAGGAAGCTTCTATACGGAAATAAATGGGACACTACAGGGACTACACCAAACGCAAGCGTCTAAACGTTGATTACTCTGTACATTGTTTCCGCTTAAATTTGCCGCCAATTTTAATCACATCACTTCGAGATAAACACTTGTCTCCGCAGCTGCCCATTACAACTTGATAAGAAATTTACTAGCTATATTTCAATCGAAAGTAACGAAATATAGTACTAGGTTGTTTATTCTTAACAAAAGCCAGATATCAATTCTTAACAAAATCGCGTGCACAAGGCGTAGTAGGCCTGAGATAGATATACATATAAGGCTTTATTGCCGTGTTCGTTCACGTGTTAGCCTATATCGCCAGCAGCGTGTTAACCGATCGATTTGAAACGTCGCCAACAGATATAGGTTTTAGGTGCACAAACAAGCATTTAGCTTTATTTGAGTAACGTTCGCAAAGCAACGTGACACCGCCAGTGGCCGACGGATTCGGCGGTAAATAGCATTTGTGTACGCAAACAACTTGATGTGGCTATCGTGTTCCCCACATATTTAGTTCGATTTCTGCTTTCTAACTTCTATGATAATAATAATAATAGAAAAAGTCACAATAGCATATTAGGAGCAGTCACATACGAAGTAATATTAAGTTTATTCTAGCGATACACCGAGTTGAAGTTATACCTAGTAATTGAGTACCGAGTTTTAACGAAATATTAGGTCCATCTGTAACTTATTATGCAGTTGAAGATAATCCACCGAATAACAAGAAATGCGAATTTTATAAATCAAGGAACGTAAATTATCTTAAGAATATCAAGCAAAACAACAAGAAAAAAATCTAGTAATGAAGTGTTTATTCTACAAATATAAAATTCATACCGTTCCATGGACAGATGAGCTACACGACAGCGACAACTAAATAAGCCAGCATATTCTTTTGTGTGTGTACATTCCGCGGAAATATGGAGATGGAACTCATAAACACTGAATAAACCGAGACCGTAAAACGCCAGTATACGATGCGCAGTATACAAATAGAGAAACTACAAAAACCCAAAATATACGAATAGGAAGCCATATTTTCCACAGATCCACCCCGGTATCCGTGCGTCCGAAAAAATAGTAGATAATCTAACTTTTCCAAACGCCCCTTGGCCTTGTCACATCACCAACTTACCTTGGTCCTTCGAGTCCTGTACGTTCGAATGACAATTGCCAATAAGTACAGTGACATAAATTCTAATTCATAGTTCTAGTGGAATTGGATGAGATTTACGGGGGTGTTCGCAGGGAGAGAACGCAGCAAATCATTACTGACAGTTGACCAAACGGGGTGTGCGCCCCTAAAATATGTATGAGACTAGAAAAGGCCCGCTATGGTGTCCGAATGTTGATAAGCCAAGTATTGGGGCTGTGAGATTGGATGGCAATAGTAGGGGAGTCAGAGGCGGAATGATTAGAATTTGTCGCCAAAAGTTTTTCCTGACAAGAATTGAATGTGTTCGTCAAGCAACAATTTTATATGAAAGTTAAATTGAAAGATATCGTAATGTATTTTAAGCAGATAGAAGATACTTATAAAAATATTCAAGGATACATCTTAAAATATTTAATTTACTATATTAATGCACCAGAAAAAGTTCCTCATTGATACTTAGGTATACCTATATGAAATTTTACATATAGCTTTTCTAAACGCTTAATGACAACTTTTAAAGTAGACAAAGGATGAGAAAGAGCCTAACATAGTAATATTGTATGAGATATAAAAATAACTTTGAGTTATCAATATGAATCAGCGATTTCAAAATAATGTTATCGACTCTGAAACCTAAAATCTGCGAGTAGAAACTAATCGTGGGAATTAAAAAAAACCAACTCAGCACTAAATCAAAACAAATAGTCCAATAATACAAACGTCATTGTTGCCACAACAAAGTGTCTAAATCCTTTTAAATCCGAGAAATAGGATTTTATGAAAAAAAAAGTTGTAACAAAAAAATCGCTCGTTGACTCCCGCAAAAACTTACAATAGGATGGGTGTAAAAAAACCGCTTAGAAATATTTGTATCGGTGTAAGCTACCGAAATACTAAATACGATTTATTGTGTATTTTTTGTGACCGGTATTCATTCTGAAGAGTTGTAATGATTTCAAGTTGCAATTTTAACGAATTATTATTGTTACCTCTTTAGTACCTACCTATAAAATTAAGTTTCACCCAAAAACTATATGCTTTTAAATTTAAATGTAGTAATAGTTACATTGAAAGTATAGGACTGTCTTTTGTAATGACTTAAAAAAGGCTTGTTTCTTATCGAAATTACTTATGAGATAATAAGGAAAATTGAGATATGTTTGAATAAAATATATTGGAATTGTAGAGAGCTTAAAAATATTGGTGAACCATTACATATAAATTAAAAATAAATAACATTTTACTCAGTACTGCATATTTCATATTATAGAAAATTTTAGTGTGATGGATTAATTAGTACTCATAGCAGTAACTAACTTGGAGTTTAATATTTTATATCGTATAAATTACCGAACATCAAATAGAGCAAATGACCCAGCAAATCGGTAACCTATACAAACATAATTACTGTTCGACAATAAGTCACTGATACGTTTTTTTTTGTCAAAACACGTCGTTTAAACCCCAATTCCCTTTTCGGAGCCTTTTTACCCCAATTGGCGGAATCACAATGTTTTATGGTGTCAAGAGCCGATCAGTGTGAAATTTTCGGATGTATTCGAGAGTTCTCATGAATCTTTTGTTACTTTTTCACTAGCATTAACCATGCTTTGTTTTAGTTAAGTGTTTTTAAGAGTGTTGCCAATGAATGCGACTTATCGCTTTTCAGATTTTGAACTAAATATTGATATGAACTTTGAATATACATACATACTCGTAAAGCATCAAGCTCTTCCTCGCTAATACGATAGGGTTTAGTTCTTAATAATATTATTTAACGTATATTTTTATATTTTCTATCTAAAAAGAGCATTGAAATAGCCTTCGAGTCTGAACGAAGTTTTGAGTCATTACTTTTAATGTAACTTTTATTTTGTACTTCTGAATTACTTACTATGTATCCGGTATACAAGTAGTTAAAAGACTTATACATATCAACGCTGTTCTAAACGTGAATAAAATAATAATTTCTATTGGCATACATAACTAACGTACCCAGTAAGACCCTCTGTATTAACAAAGAATTACCTAACCCTTTCGAAGCGCGCGGACTAGTTTTATTATTTTATTAATTTGAATGTTGCAATTTTGCGTATACCTGATCTATGACAATAGAATACCGTACACTCGCTAAATCCTCTATTCAATTTTTGCATAAGGGTTTCATTTTAATGTTCAAGTATCTTAGTGGAACGATAGGCAGATGTTATGAGTAGACGAACTTCTAATTCACGATGCATTGGGTTTGAATACCAGTTTGCAACTTCGTGGTGCTTTACTTTTTATACGTTACGATCTTTTTATTAGTTTCATGTAATGTCACAAATAATAAAGATCTCAAGAAAATGTTTATCTAATTAGATTAAGCGTTTTTTGTAATTGATTGGCAGTTGTTAATAAAATTAAAAATTGGCCGGACTGGTATATTTATGGTGAATCAAGCTAGTAATGTTTAAAGTTTTAATTATAGCCCAAAGATTGATTTAAAAAAATATAATTATAATTAATTCGTCTATTCTTCTATTTGAGTGTTCGTTCTCCCTTTCATGTTACCGCATTTCGAGTGCCTCTTTGCTTATCAGGTGATCTACAATCTACATTAGCATACAATGAGAGCAAATTAGCCGTGTGATTCGTAAGTGGGTACTAGGCGGCGCATGTCAAGTACAACTCGTTACCTTTTGTGCTCTACGTTTAATCTTACATCTTTGATTTGAAAAGTGCTAAAAATGTAATTGCTAGCACTGGTTAAAAGTGCACAGAACTTATTTTTTACTATGCCGCAAAGTAAATGTCTGGGTTGAAATATTAATCAATCACGCTTCAATTCCAATTTCAAATGTATGAGTGCAACGGTTTGTTATTTCTGTATTGATTTATGGCCAGAGACAAAGTTAAAAAGCGAACGCGGACGCGTTTTTTCTTAAATATTTGTGTTTGGAACGGGTGTTTTATTTGTGTCGAAAAATTCGCAAGGGTCGCACTGACAGCGGCGTCGCGAAAAAGGGTTTAGCTATTATTATTACTAGTAAGTTAGTGGCGCTATTGTTTGGTAATGAATTATTGGGTCGAAACGTTTCAGGTACATTAAGTAACACGTGAAGGGTTACACGTCATTGTGCAAAATGACAGTCGAAAGTTTCATACGCGAATGTGCGCTCAGGTAGAGCAGGCTTCTTGCGAAAAATATACGCATCTTACGAGTTACGTGAATTAGCTAGAATGCCCAAAATTTGTTTTAAAATGGATCCTTCGAATAGCTGGCCATGTTTAACATGTAGGTAAGTAAACATTACTTTTATGTTTATAAACTTTTTCACATTAATTGCGATATCTAAAATGCCTAGATAAGTGTTTGTCATTTTCACTTCTGAGATTATAATATATGATACATTTTATTTTGGTATAAATTAGATAAGTAAAAGTACTATAGTTTAAATAGTTTTTCGAGTTGATAAGTCGTACTTGAACTAAACTTACCCAATAGAACACGCGTGTAACCTCAACATAACCCCAAGTGCTTCTCAAAGCTTTGAGCTTTTGATATCCTTAACCCTCTAATAATAATTACACCTTTTTGTCAGTTAACCCTTTAACGCGCCGGTAATTCTTAAGCCCCGCTACCTGACCCCGCCGGGTCTGCCTTACTTCCTGATCCATTCCTTATTCGAATCGTCTCGACAGTGCGTGTGCGCATAACTCAATCGATTTTTAATTTGATTTTTGAACGCGATCATTTTGTTTTAAAAATACGTGAAAATCAAAAAGTTAATTTCAGTGGTATCTATGTTGATGTGGTGATTTATCTATTGTTTATTGTGTTTGCCGTAGTTATATGTGAGTGTTTAAAAGTTATTTTTTTAAATATGGTATTAAATTTTGAAATACGTAATAGCTTCCTTTCGATCCAGGTTATGTGAGAAGAAATTTAGAAAACAACAAATTTTTTGAATTAAAATTTTAAAAAACAAGTATATTCTATCTTCAGTCCGTTGCATTGCTTAAAGAAGCTAATCATACAATATATTTTGTAAAGTGCCATTACCATATGCCTACAAAACGCAACTTCAGCTAAATAGGCTCGAATTTTCTCCTCCATTTCCACATCACTCCCCGCCCGTAATAAAGGGAGGTATAATTTTATTCATACACAAAATAACAAACAGGACTCGTAACACACGTCAGCAGTTTGTCGGAGACAATAAAAGAGGCTGGGCCGGACCAGTCGCAGCGCTACTGTCCTCCATATCCATGCAAAAGATGATACGCTGTTATTTCCAACATATTCCAATATATTATTTTTTATTGCCCACCCTCCGTGGAGGTAGTGGGGAGTCGCGTCATGCGTGATATTTGATATAAAGTCGGAACTCAACTTCGTTATGCGATATTCTTTTTTCAAAGGACAATGGCTTCGACGTAACATATTTTCGAGCAGATAGAGGATATTTTTCTTGAGCTACACGGATGAGTCCAATTATTCCTAACATGAGATGGCTTTCAATGCGAGTTTGTTAGTGGAGTTACTCGTGGCGTAAAGCGTAGCTTGTTAGTAATTGTATTGTGTAGTTAGCCTTAGCCTACGCGCGTTTTATTGTACAATAATTCAATTGAGACAAAATAAAACAGTGTTATTGTTGTATACGCCGCTCTTTAATCGTCTAGATATTTGGATCGGAAACTAATTATTAGAAATTTGTGATATAACGTGTACTAAGAAAAGTCGATTTAAAATGTCTTTCCACTGTAAAGCCACACAATTTAATAAAATATGTTTCCCATTATAACATATAGGTATAGGAGGAAAATTTAACTTTTTTTCAGTTAATCGACTAAAAGGTTATGATAAAATTCTCAAAAGATAATTTAAAATCTTTTATGCTGACTAAGGGATCCAATAAACTAAAATTAAAATGGCTTCCAACTTAGCAAAATCCGATCGGCCATGTCGTGAATGTGCAAATAAATCCGCAGTAAATAAGGGAGAGGGTGTTGGTCAGTCCCCGGGTCCGCCCCCGGGGGCAGTTTGTCGGTCAAAATTACCCCGTCGATAGTTGGAGGGTTGTGCCTAAAAGCTTTTGTTGATAATGTGAATTGTGTGGAATAATAATTTTAGCGATTTATTGCCAGCTCAGTTTTTGCCTAATGACAGTAATTGTAGTTGCTGGACTATACTAGATTTTATCATGTGATCCCCTTGAATGTGTTATGTTTTAGTATTTTTTAATTATATCAAAGAAAATATAGAATTTTACATTTTTGTTTGAGTTGAAACACTCGACGAGGCGTTCTTAGAAATGTATCCGTAATATAATATGGAGGTTGTTCAAAGGTTTCAAATATGTATATTCTTTTATCGGTTGAAAAGTTAAAAGGTTACCGAAAGCCATTTACAATATTAGCTCGGTAGATATTTTACACTCTGAATGGGAGAGCCTAGAGTACCTACTGGTATACTACTATGAGTTCTTGTTTGAAGACTGCAATGTAGAAATAATATAGAGGTTTCTTATTTATTTTACATTTGTTTCCTTTTTATTATAAAACCTAAATCTAGGTAAGTCTTACAAAGGCCGGAGTTGTACAAAGTCGACCGAGTGTGATTTTTTTGATGTGAAGAGAGTACCAAACGAGCAGGCAACAGTCACTTCTGCCGCCCGTGGAGATCTGCAACCAACTTCTAATAGGGCTGCAGGGATGGAGTTAGTGTGAATTCAGCTAATAGGTGTTAGAAAGAGTCAGTTGAGTTCAGTAGGTATCCATTACTAACATGATAATTTCGCACCGTCAATTGGTGGTAGATGTTGGATGGCAATGTTAGAATAAAAATGAAATATTTCTTCGTTGTGTCTGCCCTGTGATACGCCAGAGGGTGAAGGCTTAAACGGTCGTTGGTTAAGGGGAGACAGGGGGATAGTGACCGCAACATTTGTACCGTCCACCCGCTAAACCAGTGTTAGAGGTTCTCGTATTTTCTACAAGAAATCATTCATATTGTTTGCCATTGACAAACTTATTTCAAAAACTGAAAATAAAAACAATGATAAATAACATATAAACAATTAGGAGTAATTATTAGTAAAAACTTCTGATCATTTTAACAAATACCGTCAATTCAGCACCTATCAAGCCGCTAGTTTTAGGTATCGCTGTTTCATTTTCTTCCTTTTCAACTTCATTTTGTTGTTATTATGACGGTATACATAAATTAATCAAAAAATAAATTACCATTTTACACTTTTTTCAGAAGTACAGGTACGTTGGTAATACGAACGTATATAATATGTAATAATGAAGTATTTTATTACAAAGGTTTTTTTAAATAATTACAGTTCTTGCGTAATGTTAAACGCATTAATATAATGATTACCATATTATATCAATGAACGTAAACTGTAGCGATTCCTTGTTATTTGCAGACTTATTTTTAATGTGTTTCCTACATTTCACTGGCGTTCTAAGCCAGCTAGGGGTGGGCTAGGGGTGCGGGTGTGATGGTGGCGGGGGCGCAGTGACCGCGACATTTGTACCGTCCATCCCCCCCGCAGACACGCTGCATCGTTTTGAACTTTGTCCGAAGTTATTGATTAATTTGCCAGTTTAGTTGGCGACGCCGTACTTATTAATTCAATGTTGATTTTTTATTATTACATTATGTCAATGTTTTACATTTGTATTTGTGATAACTGTTATATTCAAAAGCTTTATTATACTGTTATTATTTTACATATAACCTTATTTCATTATCTATGTATTTTTTTTACATCATAGCGCTTGTAGTACAACACGCTAATAAGATGTGTATCTCTGATAATACACGTACATTATGCTAGTGCTAAATATCGTGAGTCAAAGTATCTTTGCGCGTAATTAATTCAGTTGTTAAGAATCAATGCCTGCATTCTTGTGTTCTAGATTAAATTGTGGTAGTAAATAAATACTTACTTGTTAAGAAAAACGGAATGCTTCTACACATAATTGCATCACGCATCTGCATTTCACGCCTAACTACGATTGATTGCAGTCAATACTTCACTTCTATTAGCTATCAGAAATTGGATACTAATATCAATGGATCACAATAGTCACACATATTTATAACAGTTAACATTTGTTAGCCCGACCTTTCAAAATCACGTCAACTTTATTTCCCGATACTCCAGTGGATATTTCTATTGCAATACAACAAAATTAAATATTCTGGGAAGCAATAAAAACGCTTTCCAATATGGCGTCGTTAAGCCGATAAATTAACATCGCGTATTTCATTCGAATATGGAACGAGGAGGAATCAATTAGAGCGCGCAGATTTCCAACTGGCCGAATGGCCAATAAAGGCAAATGGCGCGATGTTACATTTGAATCTACGCATCTAGTGTACGCTGGTCTCTGGTCGACTATCACCTTCCCTCTGTTCCAAGGTGTGAAGTATAAAGTGAGGGAGGGGCGGGGGGTCTATTACAGTGGTCGGACATAGTTACTTTACGATGCCATTAGCGTGTTTGCCGTTCGGCCGGCATTCATTTTTGCTGACATCGCTTTGGCTGCGTCTCTTATTGGGTCGGTTATGTTATAACGAAAGGGTTGTAGATGACGAATTTTTTTCGGCGGTTTTTTCCTGTTGCTTATAATTCCAGTAATAAGCCCCATAAAATAATTTAGGCCCGTATTTCTGAGATAATTCTCTAGTATTTAATTAGTTGTATTTTTTTTTACGCGTATGTGTTGTGTTAATTTTTGTGACAAAAGACAAATATATTAAGTTGCACAAATATATTACAGAATAATTAAATCAATCCATATTTTGCTTTTATTTTTGGCGTCCTTTAAGTAAAATTGATTGTCAAATGTGATTTAAACATTATATCACTGCCACAAGAAACGATTTGCCGTAACTCTTAATAATTTCCGACGTGTACAAATTGCGATATAACTTAGCTAAGGCATGTTCGCCAAACTGCCTATTGGGTCTGTCTACTAACAATGTATTGGCTATATCGTTCGGCTAGTTGCGTTACGAACCATTAACTTCCAACTGCAGACAGTGAGACTTCCCGGTACTGTAGACCATTCCACATATTTGTTAGTTTTGTGTTCTATAACATTGGCAACGTGTCCTTTCATATTTATTTGAAACATATTTTGAAAATTTAATAAAATATACTTACACAGTTTTAAAGTACGTTTATTTCTTACGCCTTAGCTTTTTTAACATGCACATACTTTGTACTTTTCTAAGAAGCTACAAATGATTACTGTACAGTCTCATGTAAAGTGATCACTACGAAATTATTGTACTAAAATATAAAATTGTCTATTTTGATCTGAAACTTGCCAATTTAAGTTAAACCGCTAGCCCAATAAAACGCCCACGTTTATAAACACAAAATAACAGTGTTTTCGCTG
>DWGJ01001117.1:0-22124 GCA_018246895.1 Aspitha aspitha aspitha
CCTCAAACAAAAACTGCTATGTGACATATTGCCCCATACTACATACTTCATGTTAAATTTTTCAGAAAAACTTCTTTGTCAATATCTCGAAAGTACACTTTTGGCACATAGCAGATTTTGGTTTGACAACGACGATATGCTGTATTTACGTGTCTGATGATTGCCTTGGCAACCACTGTCGTTATGTGTTTCCTTTAAACACTAATTTTTTCACTTCTGCGGGCACGCCCGGAGTGCAACTCCTTTATTTTTTCTACTGTACGTATACTTGGTATACTTGGTACGTACTGTATGTACTTGGTATGTACATATATCCGTGTTAAGTAAATCTCACGTATTGTTTTTGCTTTTCCTTTCCATGGCAGAATTGTCATTAAGATAATAATGTAACTATTATTTCTATTAAAAAACATATACCGATAAATTTTGCGGTACATATTTATTCCTGGAAATTTCAAAAACGGTTGTCGAAAGCCTAAATTGTCTTATTAATTTAATTACACCTCTTTTTATAATTGCTTATTTTGGTTAGAGATCATTAATTGCCGATAACAAAGTCTTCACAGAAAAAAAAACTTGTAAAGATACCCAATTTCGCGTATGTTGTAATTAATTTTAGTGTATAATTTACTAAAACAAAACAATAAGCTAATCACTAATTATTAAATGGCTATAAAAGCTTATCTCAACAATGTATCGAGAAAAGAAGTGTTGAAGAAAACGGAACTCATTAAATGACGAATCCTATTAAGTGTGATGTAATTAATTTTAACACGAACATTTATGGATTTTAAATGAACCCGTTTTGAAAAAAAAATTATTAGACTGCGAAAAAATATTGAAAAAGGATACGATTGGACAACAAAACCTAACTTACGTTACGTTGAGCCCACTTATTCTCAATCTGGAAACAACGTGAAATTCTTAGGTATAGTCAAATAATATAAAGAAAAGTGAGAAACTTAACGAAATAAATACTCGTGGTAAGGTCGTTTCATTAAAAGGGAGTGCATGCGAGGGCGGGTGGGAAGCTGGAAGCGTTTACTGAAAATATCTGATTACATCTAATTATCGAGCGAGCGAGCGCTTAGCGCCTTCGCCCTCGTCCTCGCGCCTTGATTACATCGCTATTGTTTGCGCGAGCGCCTGCCGTGTTCAGATTAACGAATTGCGTCCCTGCTCTTATAAGATTTGACGGATTCTGTATGTGGGGTACCTATTCTGCTTTTACTTTTATTGTATTGAGTAGTTAGTTACAATTTTATTTATATTCCATCTATACAAGAAGTCAGACCAATTCTATTCTGATGAAGCGAATTTGCAGCTGTTGCTTTCGTGTGTTCGATGAAGTAATGTGTGAAGTTTAAGTTATTTTAAGTTTAATTTTGAAGAATTCGTAAACACTTTTCAAAATATTGGCAGTATTAGTAGGTAGCGAATCTCGTTCAAATGCACATTGCATTTTATCCCGCAGGCAACAATAATTCATGGTTTGTCTATAATGTACAATGTTGCTAATGGAAATAATGTTACGTTATTCCAAGACAAATAGCTATCTCTTATTATTCCACAGCGATACTAATACAATATGTTTAGTCTATGGTATTTTCATTGACTGCGAAATGTAGTTATGTCAAAATTACAAGTTTCTAATGTACAATTTTTTAATAAATTTTCTAGTTAAATCCTATCAAGGTGGCCCGGAAAACAGCAAGATATCAAATATGGGATGTAAAATGCATAAAAGACGGACAAAGATTTTTTCTGAAAAATTTAGAAACAAAAGGCGGTAAGCACCCGTGAACCTAAATCACAATTTACCTTCGCTCGACGTGGCACCGTGACATTGCACAGACGAGGAATATTTTATCGATTGCATTGGTTCCAAATAAGGTGTTCATCAGTTGTCGCATTTGCAGCCATAAATATTTACACTGACAACGGGAGTTCCATGGACATAATGGTAGAAGGAAGCCGTGCGATGCAACTGCAGAAGTTATTGCGCGATAGAGACATTCCCTATGACGTTACAGTGACGGACATGGCGGGGCTGAACAGGCCGCGGAGTCCGAACGGCTCCGGCAGCCCTAGAATGCGATCTCCAATTAGTACGTAACACAAGTATATATTACATTTCATTCCAATGTCCCTGCTTCTAATACACATCTCACAAGCCGAAATAGCCTTTCCCGGCGCGGCAACCACAGCGGCAAGAGAACATAAGTATGTGTTGGTCTAGAATCTATTTGAAGTTTTTGAAAACTTCGAGTTTTTTAATAACTTTGAAGGTTTATGCGATCTATTTTAGTTGACTTTCGAAAATTTACTACTGTCTATCTTCAAAAACCTAATCGTTTTTAATATGCTAACGCTTTTAGATTATTACCGTCTTACCAATCTGTAAAGATATATTGAATTAATTATCAATTTTACCATTTCTTCTGATCCCGGATTGCGTTTTGCCATCATACTCTTCAGATTCCCTTGTCTATATTATTTTTTAATTATATACAAAAGAAATAACGCATGTCCTTCATTTTATATAAATATAAAAGGAAGCCTTAATTGTGGCGAATTTTCAGAACGCTGTTTAGATTGGTATGATTTTTACCCTTTGAACACGATAAACAATTTCCTGGACTCACTAGAAACGATATATCCATCAACTTGCACCGTTAGTGTGATCGGTCACACGGTAGAGGGGAGGGGCATTAAGGTAAATATGTTTGCATATGTTAATATATTGACATGTTTTTCTTTGATATATGATTACTAGTATGATTATAAAGTTGTTGGTAAATCATTTTGGTCTCAGATGTTGAAAATATCTAACAGTGACGCGAGGAACACGGGCGTGTGGCTGGACGGAGCGATCCACGCGCGCGAATGGATCAGTGCGTCGGTCGTCACCTACATCGCCGATTACATTGCTAGGAACTTTGACAAACTCCCAACGAGCATTACCAATAAAGACTGGTAACCAGCTTTTTCTAATTCAAATTCTTTTATTCATCATAAGGTATGTACATAAAACTCACAGCACTCTTTTAATAACAAAATTTTGACACTTCACTAAATGATATAAAACAAAGTCGCTTTCTCTGACCCTATAGCCCTATGTATGCTTAATCAAGTTTAATGGCGGGAGCTACTACTTTTGCCGAATTCTTTTATTACACTACTCACATAACAGAAATAGGTTTCAATAGCACATTGGCTAATCAATTGTTTAGATTTGCTTTTAAAAATATCAATATCATATGAGGTACATAAGTTTTATGCGTATGGTAATCAAATCTGTAGTTTAAACCAATCGATAAAGATTGTCTTTCATTTTAGTAGTTTTGTAGGTATATAGTTTCTAAAAGTGATTGTATAGAAATAGGTATGTATATTTTTTGTTGTTTAGGTATTGTGTGCCGGTGGTGAATCCGGACGGTTACCATTACTCTCATACATCCGATCGCTTATGGCGGAAAAATAGAGCTCGCATCGGAAACGCTGCATGCGGCGTGGATTTGAACAGAAATTTCGGGTAAAAACTACAATGTCATATATACCTAGTCACAATTTGTTTAAAGGTAAATATGTACATAACAGAACATTTTGCGCTTTGAGTTTCCAAGAAATATCTAGTACGCTGAGTACCGTGTTTTAGGCACAATTGGGGGAGAAATGGCTTCGAGTACTCTTCAACGGATCCCAATCACAATAATTATCGAGGTCACCAACCGTTTTCCGAACCAGAGTCAGCTGCTGTGAAGGTAAGACTGAAATGTATATTTCTAGTTTATTAGTTGCCGGGTTATCACAACACGGACACTGACTAATTCGAGATAGGTACATGTAAGATGACCATGTGTAAATTTGTCGTAAAGAAATTAAAGAAGTTATTGTTACAATAATTGTTTTTATCAATTACAGGATTTAATATTGTATTCAGGCATACCTTTCAAGATATTTATAACTTTCCATGCGTATAGCGAGATTATATCATTCCCTTGGTGCTTCACGGCAGACCCTTGTACTGATTACGTCGACTTGCTAGAGGGAGGCACGATTATAGCAAAGGTACCTGTGCCGTCACCATAGTTGTTTGTAGTAAACGCAATCTGCCTGAACGCTATTGAACGCGATATGTGACAGTGATAAGAATTTACTGAACTTTACACGAAAACTTTTATATGACCAAAATATTGTAATGAAAATATTAAATGTTCCAATTTTAAATATTTGGCAACGCATTGGCATCTATTGGTGTTGCCAATGTATAAATATTAGCCCTCGCTACTTCTATAAAGCTATTACCATGCGGTCGTTTTCGTGTTTTCTGTTTTAAAAAATATGCCTTTTCAGGCTATTTATGAGACGAATGGACGCATGTACAAAGTGGGCAACTTTAAGGACTTGATGTACTACGCTTGCGGGACCAGTATAGACTGGAGCTACGGCACTGCGCACATTCCCTACACGTACTTAATCGAGCTGAGGAGTAAAGAACACAAGTTTCTGTTGCCGAAAGAAGAAATTCTCGACTGTTGCAAAGAAGTACTAAACGGAGTGAAAGCATTAGTAGCGTTCGTGGATAAAAAGAAATGCGCAAACTGTACGGTTTTGCCTAAGAAACTTCGATGATATTTTACTTTGGCAAATTTTGTAATGTTGGTTTTGTACAAGACGTAAAATGTTAAATTATTTATTGTTTTAGTATCATTGATTGTAAACCATAATAAACGTTTTTTCGACGCTTAGTAATTATAATTTTTCTTCTTCTTCCAATCGTCACTGGAGTAGCGAGGTACGCCTTTCTGTATACCGTCAATGTTAGGCTAGATTAGGCACATATATTCTTTCCCTCGGAAACATGATACTATTAGGTATAATAAACTTACACAAAATATTACAAAAAGAGACACATCATGCCCAAGAGTTGAATTAGACTTAAAAAAAGACAAAATATAATAATTACAATTCTCTTTCTACATAACATTGTTACAAAATACTTTGGAAATCAAAACATTTTTAATAAAAATTCGATGTTTATTGACCACTTTTATGTTTTAAAAAAATCCAGCGATTTTCATACCCAATCACGAACCCTTGCTTTTAACATAATTTACATATGGACATCAACAATTCGTCTAAACAGTTCCAATTGTAAAAGTAGAAATAACACGTTTAAATTCGTAATGATTTTCGTTTTATATTCACATGATTTTTCCGTTTCCATTGTTAGAACGTTTTTTTTCATCGGGCTGCTTCTGCGCTATTGACTTGTTTCCAGTCGATTTATCAACGAAGCCCATAAGACTCTTAACAGCATTCCAAATCTCCACGCAGTTGTCCATGATCTGGTCCCGTGGCAATCTGAACTTGTAGCGCTTGCTTCTAAGCTCTATCATGTAGGAGAATGGTATTTTCGCGACGGCGTAGCTCCAGTCAGTGCTGGTGCCGCACGCATAATACGTCATATCTTTCGTGCTCCCGACTTTATAGGTCTTTCCGGTGGTGTTATATATTGCCTTAAAATAAAAGAAGCGTTCAAATTTATGCCTTTACGCTATAATAACTTAGATTTTCCAATAAGAGTGATAACTATCAGTTGAAAAATATATCGCATTCTTACTGGCGACTTGTGTCTATTCACAACATAACTAAATATAAATCTGAATTTAAATCTTAACAAAAACTTAATAGTGTAGGAGTTTATGCTAAAGAAATATACGCTCGTACTGACTTTTGATTATTCAACTATGCGCTATTGATTTATTATAATTTAATTGATTAAATTCCAACTTCATATCCATCTATGTTCTTACACGAACGTGTTACCCTTGCCATGATCGCGCCGCCTTCGAGCAAACTGAGGTAGTCGGGGCACGGATCCGTCTTGTGGCCCCACGGGAATATGATCAGCTCAAAATAGCTATGGAACGATAGAAACACTTTGAAAGGTATCGCTGAACCCAAAATTGTGTCCTGAAATCAAACAGGCACATTATAAAAGTTAGGTACGTATGTCAGCTTCATATGTTATGTGTTCCTGTTTGGTTTAAGGTGAATTTAAAGTGAAAATTGAAAAGTCGAAAGTGTAGGTCACATTTAGATATAAAATCGTTACAAGATTATACATGTACGTGAGTTGACTTTTCTTAAGGTTATTGCATAATAATAAAAATAAAATAATGAAAAGGCGTGTTGCACTTGTGTTAATTTTGAAACTTGAGACAATAATAAGTAGCAAATTTTATTGCAATTATTTGTGACTCATAACATTCTAACTCAGTAAAGTAAATATGATTGTTCATTGAATTGTTGTATTAAAAAATAGTATCTAGTATCATATGATTTTTTTTGTTGGAATAGAGTAGCAAACGAGCAGGCAGCAGTCACAAGTGGCCGCTGCCGCCCATGGACATCTGTAACCGACTCCTAAAAGAACAGTAGGGAGTTGACTGTTAGTGTGAATTCAGTTAGTATAGGTGTTAATAAGAATTAATGTATGTACATGTATGTATGTACATATTTATCATCTTGTAATCACAATAAGGTGAACACACCCTTACAGCGACCGCTTCAGGTTCAGAGAAAGGTTCCGGGCCCCTGTAGAAGACATTGCTTGGTTCATTTGACGATCCTTCATCTCCATTCTTGCCCCATGCATAGCTATAACAAATTTGCAGTATTTAAATCTATAGGCCTTTGGTTGCACAATAACTGTTGGAAAAATTCGTGACTCTTGAGTGTTGAGTTTCGAAGGCGTGTGCAGCGTTGATAGCCAAAGAGACGCGAAAATCATTTGTGTCTGAATGGTGCCTATTGGAAAGTTCTTATAAAACCCGCGCCAGGGTAATAGATCAATCCTTTAAGGATAACTGATACTCATATTTTTGTCATTCAAATGTTGATCAAAAATGAATTTTTGCTCTTTAATCGATTTCTTTATTTAAATGAATATGAGTATCACCTATTTCATTTAAAACGTATTTGACTATAAATATTGATAAAATATAAACAAAATTAAATATTTAACAAAATGAAATAAAAGCCTTTGCACGAAAAATAATTACGATGGTAGGTATGTCTGATATGTCGAATGTACATATAATGTGCATAATCTTACCTAAAAATTCACAGAAATAAAACTAACCTGAAATTCCTATTCAAATCTACGCCAACGCATTCACCTTCATATTTCGCCTTATTTTTCCTCCACATGCGGTCACGGGTATGCGTGTATTCGTAACCATCCGGATTCAATACTGGTACTATGTGCCTGACAAAATTCATAAATACCATCACAAATATTCATTGTTATTGGTTCTAAGAAACTTCAACTGACTTATCTAAGAAACTTCAACTGACTTACTTCGACATAAATATCATTTATTTATTTGCGAAGAAGCGGTTTTACAGAATGATGATGCTGTTAACATACTTACCAGTCCTTGTTGGTGATCGAGTTGGAGAGACTGTGGAAATTTTTGACGAGATTATCAGCCAAATATGTAACAACAGCAGTGCTAATCCATTCTCTCGGGTGGATTGACGCGTCCAGCCATACAGCGCTGTTGGTGGCGTCACTGTTTGAGATCTTCAACATCTAAATATAAAGAAGAAAGAAAATAGTATCTATCTGTCGTAGTTTGGCAAATAGCAATTTCGACAGAAAAAGTCAAAGCAACGGGTAACGTTTTTACTGCTTTTCATTTGGAAAGTATAACCTTAACGTATTGTACTAAATTTCTTGAGACAAAGTGAACGATACTAATGTACATTTTAAATCAGAAAAATAAGTGGATATCTAGCCTCAAAAGAAAACGGCTGTTTCAGTTGGCTGTATTGAAAACAATTCGTCACTCGTATGACCGTGCATTTCATGTACATATTAATTGGATCATTATTTAGTGACATTCAAAAGATATAAATATTGTTTTACTTTACCTTTATATCCCTGCCTTCCACTGATTTACCGATGACGATCACCGTACAAATGGCTGGATAATCTTTTTCCAATTCATCCATAAACGAGTATATTACATTAAGCCTGTGGTATCTCTTCCAATTCATTAATTTTACTGCAAATTTAATTACAGTATCATAAATATAGCACCGATTTTGTTACAAGAATATTTTTCGATAGTGATTTAACAATAAATTATTAACTACCTTTCCTCCGTTTAGGCTTTTGTGTTGGGATTATATGGTTCATGCTTCTAAGACTCCTTGGTAATCCACTGGGAATCTTGCGCTCTGAAATGTAAATAATATTTATGTTGTATATTTTCATATTGAAATTTAAACAGCGGCAGCCCTTTTAACGACGGACTTTTCGGCTCAGGTCTCTCCCTCAATTGTAGGATGCCTGGAGCATCTTCACAACGGTGCAGCAGCGTGGATTGCCACAACATCGAAATCTAAGTGTAATTTACTATGTACAATAAAGAAATGGTGATAAACCAAAGACGTGAAGCATAACTTTCTAGGTTAGATGTCACGTCACTTTTTTCAACCCTCACAGACCTCAGTTTAGTTTCTATGACTTAAATATCTTATTATATTTACGTAAATACTGTGTGAACTTAGTCTCATAACTGGCTTAATTTACTTACTTTTAGTTTGTGTGCCATTGTCGGTTCTAATGGTTGTTATGGATTGCTCATCATCTTCCACATCATCGTCATAGTCCATAGGATCGATCTTCCGAAGTGAGTTCGCTGATAACAGTGAACGGTGCGGTGCGTGTTCCATTTGTTTTTCTTATTTGCTCATAAAGGATTATATTATTTTACAGGACAATCTGTTATATACATAAATGAGGATATTTCAACGTCGAATTTAACTATACATTAATATTATTCAAAGGTTATAGTTTGTTTATGGTTCTAAGCAGTACATGACAATTGTGTCAAAATATGTACACGTGACATGTTCACGACAGTTTTTATGGTAAACTTCTTTGCTTTTCGTTTGCAATATTTATAGTTTTCAAACGCCTGTGACTCATTTGCATTAATGTTAAAGTTAACAATATGTACCATTCTGGGCTACATTCTTTATATTAAAAGCTATTGTAAATCTTTGACATAGTGTACCTAATGTAGTTAGTAAATTAATTTAGTTTTCAATCATTTATCAGAATACAAGATTTCTTGAAAGGTTGTCAATTGTATCTCACATTCTTCAATTAAATACATACTCCAGTTCATTAATCTTCATATCAAAGATTTTTCGGTGTATTGTTAGTTAATTCTAACGCCATAACAAAAACTACATCAACATAAGCTAATGGTATTTAGATAGTTTGTTTTAAATTCCTAAGTGACAGTGTGTGTGTAGAAGCGATTTCGATAGACATCAGACATAAAAGTGTGTAGTCAACTCTAACTGGCGGCTACTGAACTATTTACGGCAGTCCGACTAAAATAACTTTTTAGTGTAAAATATCGGGAATGGAACTAAAATGCGGACAAATTACGGCTCGGGATTAGAAAACCACTGGCAGAAAACTGCGACAACAATGCGTTTGTGATGTCCACGAGCTGCGACCAATTGACGTGCGCGGGCTTATTCTGATGTGTTACTTTAGTAAAAAAAATGTTTTGAGTTTTAAAACTAAAATTCAGAACTATTTAAGTATGATCTATTGCAAAATAATTAGCATTATTTAAGTTATTATCAAATGGTTTTATTTAAATTATAAGTAAATCCCAAAAAGTCAGTATAAAATAATAAGTGGTATTACGTATATTAATATATATACGTACAGACCTATATAAAATAGAAAGGTCATTGACGGACCCAGAGATCAAGGCACAGCCGAAACCGCTAAACCTTTCTTTATATGGCGTAAGTGAGTTGTAGAAAGGAATTTTGGAAATTTCACCCTTAAGGGGACCCTACTTTGGTAGGGTATACAAATTCGTGCCAGAATCGAGCTTTCATACTTGTACCGCTCAACTTTGAGCAGACAGCGGGCAGTCGCACTAATTGCAGAGAAACGAGATTGATTGAAACAGACTCGCTTAGTGCCGATCCTATTTCTATAGTTTAAATGTACTTTGGTTTATAGTATAATTATTCCACCAATATTAAGACTGAATACAATCTGGTATTACTGTATTACAGTTACACTATTATTAAATATGTATCTTTGTATTTCTGTTAAACGATTAACTCCTATTTTTGAAGCTATACATATTTATTTAAAAAGCAAATATTTTCGGACTATAAAAAATTTATTAGAAATATGTATTTCTTTGAGTCTTCATTTGACCGTTTATTCGGAGTGCATTCATACATTTTCCTTCCCCCATAAACAGGCGAGGAAAGCACGTTGTTTACCTCGCAAAGTGCATTTCTCGAAAGCTAATCTAGGCTAAAAGGCGGAGGGAGGGTCGCAAGTTCGAGTCCCGACGCGACCGTTAATTAACGCGATTACAATAGTGGCGTCAATTGGCGTCCTCCTAATTGAAATGTAGGATATTTTGTTTTCGCTTATCCGTAACAGATCACCAAGACGTCTTGGGTAATTATAGTAAGATGTCATAATGTTTACTCATACTGGTATGAGTATTCTTCGTATATAATCTACCATTTATTTTCATCATCATAGTGGATTGACTGGTAGAAAATGCCAGTGTGCATGAAGTCCAATGTATTTTAGCTTTAAATATAACAAATTAAGTCATTGATTGCATGCGTTACGATTCAATTAAGAACGGACATGATCCCGTAAAAGAATAATAAATTTACTAATCACTTTCTTAGGTTTTAAAATGTCCCTTAATTCTGCGAAATTATCCCACAATAATGTTTATGGGCCTTAATTTCCTTAAATTTAGTAAAATACTAGACAATATTAAGGAAACCCAAAATATTCATATTAGCAGTTGACGGTAACATGTTAATTTGTACAATCAACTTAAGCCTACAACGGTCAATCAAAGCAATGCACTATTGGCAAAGTCAGCTTTCTCTTTGACCAATTACACAGACAAATGCCAGTTGAGGTCTGACGCAAACGTAACCGTTTGCCGAATGAACCTCCCACGCGAATGAACCGAGAACTCGGAACTTCAATTCATTGTTGTAACCGAATGTAATATCACATTAAGGTTGTATCAACGTAGGCCGTATCTTGATTAAATATATATCCGTACTTTATGATGTACTTAAAAATAATACTTAATAAACAGTCGTGTAATTATAAAGTTTCAGGGTTTGCAGAAGGGACCCGTGGCTACAAGTGGAAATTAAAAAAGCTGCAGCCAAATAGTGGTATCTGGGGCATGGATTTCAATCTCCTATACCCGGGGCCTGTACCGGATTAAACAATCTTCAAAAATGTGTGTAGCTGCAATTTTTAAAAATAATATATGAATATAAGAAAGTTTTTTCACTTTTTAATGAAAACCTGTTGATAGATATCGCTACTGATTGAAAATTGTTACGTAGTATATGAACAATGCTGTTTCGTGCCTCTTGACAATCTTATGATTTAATCCACAACAGAACCCAATAATGCCTTAAAGCGACTGGGGTCTATTTTAATGTAAACCGGTTCGTGTAAACAAGGCTTTTGTTGGCTTCCTACGCCGCTAGCGATGCCAAAGCACAGACAATACAGAAGTGCAACAGCGAAGTCAACATGCATTTTACACAAAGCGGTTCAATATGCATTTTTTGTTATTAATTGTTAAGCATTTTTGCATACAATTATTTTTAAATCAGTTTAATTCCAAAAGCGTTTGGTCAGAGTAGCGTAAATAGTGAAAAATTTACCTTTTGCTTGCATATTACATTTCAATCCTTATAAAAACAAGGAGAGGCCCGTATCTTATATAATGTTTTAATTGATAAGCGCATTATTCTAAAAACAAACATTTTGAAAAGTGGTTGACATATTTCTGATTTGATTAGAATTTGACTGTTACCAATTTTAAATAGAACTACATTTGAATAAAATACCTGCCTATAGGTAATTATCAATTAATCTCAATAGCATATAAAATAATAAATGATTATTTGTTTGAAGAATAATCGTTAAATCACAGGAAACATGAATATAATACAAGTGAAGGGCTTGAGTCGTTAAGAATCTTTATAAATAGTGCGGTCGTAACATCAGCTCGAGCCCTACTTGCTTAAGCACTTTACCAAAATAACTATGAAGATGCTGCTAGTACACGTTTTTATTCGACCATCACTGCTGACATATATTTAAGCTTTGGCAGAGACGAAGGGGAGATGGGTAGAATCAAAAAAATTGTGCTTCCAATAAGGGACATCATTAATTCTCGCCGGTCGCCGGCCGTGTTGGGGGATTGCCTGCATTACTCTAATAGCTTCTGAGAAAAATAACGGATCAATATCCGCCGAGACGTTCCTTGTGGCTATTTATCCGCGCTGATTGCGCTGTTTGATCTCTGTTGCGTCATAGTGTAAGCTTAATACGTGTAGGTAATGAGAAGCGGTAGTATCTTTCGTTTTAATGTTAGTTTTGATTATCTCTATTACATTTCAACATACGAGGACCGGTCATAATATTGTGGTACAGTAAGTCTTACTGATGAAAACTGTAGGGGGTAATATATTTTATGAAGTATCTTAATTGGTTCAGTTGCCAAGACCAAGGATGTCATGTAAAGATGAATCACTATCTTAAATATTAGATTAGAATTACAGTTACAAAATGTTATAAAATAGAAAATATTTATAAATTGCAAAATAGCATGTACTTGCCTAATAGTCGTTATCACAATAATAAACAAAGTAATCTGTCATCAATAACGTATATACATATTTGTCTAGCTCACACATATATTACAGCCGCCATTATTATTATCATCATTATTAGCAAATTCTTGGAATATATTCGTCCGATTGGTAGTTAAGAACGTAGCTGAAGCCCCTCGGTGCGCCAAAGTATTTCTTTCTAATAATTATCCGACAAAAACATCCCAAGATTGTTGCGGAGTTCGTTAGGATCTTACGGATCCCTCCCTAAGCAGAATTAATGATTCCCTTTATTGAAAGTTCAATTTTTTGATTAGGAAGCGAGACCCCCGCCACGGACTTCCGCGCCCCAAGAACACTGTTCAAACGCCGGATAACAGGGTATTTATTTGCATTCGGTCAATACTGATTTGATTTATATTTAAAAAGGTTGCGCATTTCCTTGTCGATTCCGAAAAAAGGTATCTAAAGGGAGCTGTAAAAAGATATTTCCTGCAGGAAGTACTGTCGATATAATCTGATCTGTATTTAGAAATTTCCAGATAGATCCTTAATGGGGAAATATTAATCTGACGTTACTTTATTTGTCTCATGAATTGATGTTAACTTATTTGCTCATGAAAATGTTACAGTCTTTGTATTTTTTTATAGCTTAGTTACGAGGAGGCGAAATCAGGTCAAGCGGAGTAACCAAGGTGCAATGGTTCTAAATAAATTGCACTAAATTTAGCAGCAGTTACAAATGGCTATGGTATAGCACCCAAGTACTGCAATCAGTTGACGAGAAAGACGATGCGAAGCAGTCCGGCACCAGCAAGAATCTAATTTGTTTGCCGTCTGACTTACGTGTCATTAGTTTACCTTGACTGGAACTGGGTTAAGTTGGTTCAATGTGTGGGAAATGAATGAATTTAGAGTTAGATCACTAGAATATTGTAATGAATTAACAGTCTGACTCTCGGCGTCAATCATGGTCGGGCTTGATCGTATATTTCGAACCTCTGAATTTTAATTAGAACTCAAAAAATCTTAGGGTGTAAGTAAAGTTTTTCAGCATCTGTCAAGCTGTAAATTTATTTAGGCTACGCGATGCACGAATAGTTATTCAAAACAGTATTTCTCTGAAGTGTTGAATACAATTTTTCACATTTTGGATGTCAATTCATTTAATTAATTGGATTAAGTAACTTTTATCGGATACTTGATGCGGATATGGACACTTTTAGCAAATGCAATAATCTTTCGGTAAAACGTTGAACGATGATTTAATTGTGTTGCAACAAACGCCCATTCTTCCCCGCGCGTTTAAAGGAGAAAAATTTAGAAAACTATATAAACTGGTACCTTACAGTTTGAAGATTTAGTTATGCGATTACAGTGATGGTACAATAATATTTTATTGTCTGTGTCGGAAGTTTTTGTGAGCTGTTTGAAAACGTTCTACATCCGAATTGGACAGAAAATTGTACTAACAATAACCATGATACGGAAACGGAATTTGTCTGTAGTACCTATATTAGTGTAAAAGAGTCTGGAAGATAAAATACTCGTATATTGTCAGATAATGTCATTGATACGTTTAGTGCTGTGTATTGCGATTACTTACTGTGCTCGCAGCATCGCCTGCGTGGAAATCAATATTTTCCCGTTTTTACAACTTTTGTCATTGCTGCTACACTCCTATTAGTCATAGCGTGATGTTACATAGCCTTCCTCGATAAATGGACTATTGAACACTAATGTAATTTCTCAATAGAAACCAGTAGTTCTTGAGGTCAGCGCGTTCAACCAAACAAACTCTTGAGGTTTATAATATTAAGTATAGATTAAACTTGTATGTCCAATGTAAACAGAGCTGTGCTGTCACGGAGGTGCATCTTAGTGTGACCTGTTTGCGAGCGACGCTAACAAGAGCGCCGCGCCCCAATTGGCCGCGCGACAACCGTTCGGCCGCGGGCTGTTCCTGGCCTTTCCTTTGTTCAACGAGATCTTTCCGGCGCCATTGTCGCTCTCGAGCTTTGACGCGTCGTCTCCACCCTCCTAGGGAAATGTAACAGACGACACGAAAATGTCTTTTCTATATCATATTATTATGAAGTTTGATATTATGACCATTTATTTTATATTTCTTATATATTTGATTATTAATTGATATATACGAGTAAAGATCGTAGTCATCCTACTGGAGGATTCTGCTGTTCATGTTTTGGAGATTGTAATCACTCCAGTTTAAATATATAATATTATTATTGTCATATAAATGTTATTGTTAACACCACATAAGAGATTGTAATGAAAACAGTAAATAAAGCAATGGGCATCCTTATCAGTTAAAAGATTCAAGGAATGAAATCTTTAAGAAATATGACATCGTTATATGATAGGGTTTATATTCAAAATTTTGGAAAATGACATTCAGTGACACTTAAAGAACGCCACGACGCTTTAAATTCATTTATTGTCACTTTATGTGTAAATACATAGTAGCAAATACAAATTCCAACTCGTTATTTCGTCCGTTGATACAACGGTACCTACTGTTTAACAATGTAACTGCATACAACATCTACAGCACAGCGTAGGCTGCACTCTGTTCTAATTATGTAAGCCAATCACCGTGAGAATGCAGTTCGCCTCAGACGTCTGTCTCGTAACTGGGGAAGTTCATTTAGTACTAAACGCTGTAAATTACGCTTTAGGATTTATCTCATACCTAACGATAGTAACTTCATTACGTTTTCTTCACTGTCTGCAACGATAATTATGTATAGTAAATAAAATTGATAAGTGATTTGTATTAGAACGTAGGTGATGATAAATAAAAGTATTTGTTTTTTAATAGCTTTTATTAAAATGAGCTAATAAGTACAAAATAAATGTTGAATATCTCATAAGTTTTCATAATAAAATTCCTACATTTAAATTTATTAGCTTGAAGCACTTAAATACAGTAACTGATCGTGTAACGCCTCAAGCTTAAAGTTAAACCTAAACCTGAAACAACAAATTATTTACCAAATATTATGTAATAAATTATTTAAGTAAGTAAGTTTAACATTTGTTACATGAATTATTTCATGCAAGACCGGTTCCTGTAAACTATAAACATTTATTGAACCTGTATACATTTTTTAAAATATTATAAATAAAATTCATCCAACTATGAAGTTACAATTTTAGTCTCGCTTGTTATACGTACGTTTCGTAGAAAATAAAATCCACAGATGTGAAGTACGGCATAGAGAATATTTATATGCCATTTGAAAAACATGCCAGAGCTTTGAAAAATACATCAGGTAATAAAAACGATATAAAATATTAATGCGGGGTACGGTAAGGTTGGGCGGGTTGATGGCGTGTCTTATTGCCACGATATAATCGATAAGCTACTATATCATTATATTAATGGGGATTTTTCTTTATTTTAGACGTCTTTACAATTTATCCACAGAAACATGTCTACAACCTTTTTCTTTTCAGCGCTGGGCTGGATACTTTTCCACAATTGTCGGAAGCCAGCAGTATATTCACGGCTCTACACTAGAGCGCTCGGCTGACATACGGGCTTGAGCCCAAACAACCCAGTGCCGATTTTAATTACGTAAACGCTTGTGAAATTTGCCATTAACAGGATCCAATGTCGACCATGTCCGATGTGTTTTAACTTTACAGAATGCTGGCAATTAGCAAACGCGTCGAGCGCTTCAATGTATGGAACATTGTTAGCTGCAAACAATTTTCCAAATTACCTATAAACCCAATCCGTTTTTTATTCCTTAGTGACGGGAACACGATTAGCTGTTTTATGTTTCTTGTATCACTCATAGAGGTTTAGCGGAGTCATCAAATTTTTGTTCGTTTTTCTCGCCTAATCGTTACCCTCCTTTGGCGTTATTACAAAATCTTTATCCCGTAGCATTTTAATGTTTGCTCTCGTTAGCCGTAATAAGACGCGTTGTATTAGTCAAATATTGATGTTGGAGAGCTTTTATATATTGATTAATGAATCTTTTTTATAACAGTTTTTGCCTTATTAAAAATGCTTCCTTTCGTAACACCGCGCACCTCGACATGTTTCCGATGTCATGTAACTAGCTAATTAAACTTGAAAAATTTAAAACTGCATCTCTATCTTTCCAAATTAATGTCTGCAGATAAAAATACGATCGTTAAATATAAAGAAATCAAGCTAAACAAAATTATACTTATCTATTATTACTTTTGTGTTTTGTATGTATTTAACTAAATTTGTAATAATTGCATGATTTTCAGTAATGTGTTTATTTAATTTTACATAATAGGGTTTTTTATTTGTGCACATTGACTCAAACAAGATAGGCGCGACGGAAGAAAGTTAAGATACTCGTACTTGTTCTTACGTAGCGGATCATTAACAAGGGCTACTCAAGTTACACGTATGAACATCAAACCTAAAACGGCAGTTGTGATAGTTCTAGTTTTAGTTGTTATCTCAACATCCGAGCAAAGTTTCCCGATATCCGTTCTAACATAACAAAATGTGTTTTATTCGCCAGTTAGCTTGATACTTGGCACTGTTTCTAGTTTGGGGAAATAGAGGATGGCGGGTCGATTGTAAGACAGCGGAAAGGTCTTGGTAGTGTGGTCGCTAGGTATAACAGTGGTAATGCGTTGGGGTGTGTTTTTGCTTTATGTCGCGTGAAATTTTATTGTCGCGGACGCGAATGACGGCGCCGCGCCAGCCGTGTTGTACTCAGACTGTGGAGTATTTCAGATAAATGTATGGTAATACTATGTATATTATCTAGATTGCATGTCTACTGGTTTCAATTAAATAAATTCCCGTTTCCATTTAATTTGTTTGTATCTTTATTTATGATGTACATGTCATAATGAGAATTGGCAAACACTATGTTTGCTTCGCTGGCTAAGTGTGGCTTGGAATACTTCAATAATAATTTTATTTCAAAAAGTGGGATTTAATCTTAAAGATAATAATTAATTACCTATTTCCTCGCAATAATATGTACATTTAATAATTTAAAACATAACATACTGCGTATAAATTATAATGCTTTTCAGCATTTCATATTTGATGACAGACATATTGAATCTGATGTTAAAATATTCAGTCCTATGCAAAAATGACCTCATAGCTGGGAGACATTAAATATTTAGCCACTCCGCCAAGAGGGAGACCTGCCGGATTTTACGTATTTGCCCAGCATTATCCAAATGAGACAGAGGGTTTGAACGGATCCTCTAACTTAGCAAATGAGTTGTACTGAGTCAACAGGAGTTCCGGTGAGAGCGTGGGCATGTGTGCCCTGTTGTCCGGCCGGACGTTTCAACTTGTTACGTAATCTACTCGTAATTCTGATAAGATATTACATGTTACTTAATGAATTTTTTATAATTAAGCGTTACCTACGATGTATACCGACACTATATCTATACCTACTCATTGAATTGGGAAAATTAAATGGCAATTATGCTGTTCTATAGATACATAATATACTTGCTTAACAATGCACTATTATTAAACGTAATTATCATCCATTCATCCCATTCCACAAATTGCTAATAGGGCAGATTATAAAATGAACCAAACATTAAAGAATCGCTAATAAATTAATGATACCGGTATTCATTGAAATGTTTTTAATTGCATTATTTGTATTTACAAATGTTTAAGTGAATTGTAGGAATTGCGATAAAAATGTCATTTCAATTGTTTGGGAAAATATTCAATTACGTAGCAGTTTTTCTGTAGACTTGAGGAAAATCTCGTCACGCCCGAGGGACGGTTCGATCAGTCAGCCGACGACGGATGCCGCGAGCTGCCATTGTGTTCGGAATTAAACTTCATTGTGAACAAACTGGCTGCGTGACGCGCCTGATGAGGCGGCTCCCTGCACGATTGATAGATCCTTGATAAGGAGGTGATGAATAAATATTGAAATACGACTGACCTTGTGGTCGAGTGGTTAAACACCCTGACTGCAAAACCGGAGGTCGTTGGTTCGCTTCCCACCCAGGACAAACATTTGTGTGATGAGCACATTTGTTATTATATCGTATGTATATATGCATGTTTATCAGTTTTCCAGTTACCATAATACAGGCATTACATTATACCTATTATTAGAGAAAAGTTTATAACCGTGAGACACATTACATACTTTGGATCCGATTAAGCAGTATTTATCAATATCAAGAAATGAAACGTGCTTACATAAAATATATTGCTATATAGATTGCTGTATATGTAGGTACATATAGGCATGTCGGTCCAATGCCGGTTGTGCGAGTTTGACGCTAATTTCACACTCGAGTGAACGTGTTTCCGTTTCCATCCTCAAGTTATAACTGTGCTACAGGAAAAGAAAAACTTGCACACTCACCGTACTTAGTGATTTGACACGATTGTGACGTTCGTTAAGAAGGGGCGAGTGCGGTATCGGCAAATCATTTCTTTAATTATTTCATTTCCTCATTAAAATACATACTTTTAAATCAGATTTAGAAGGCTTGAAAATACAATACAAGATATAAACGGGATTAATAAACATAAGATAACATAGTTAGGTGGTCTTTTTATTGATTTATAATCACTTGTCATGATTAAAAAGTAGGTAAGTAATACTAAAATTAATGCTACTTACATACCTACATATTATTTGTTCTTATTGAAGTGTTTTTTGGAAGATTCGGAAAACGTGTGAGTGTGAATCCATGTTGATAATGTGAATATGATATATGTGTAATTACATAGCAGATGGTTACATAGTCCTTAAAATATTTAATAAATATTAAATAATTCGGTATAGGTAATTTAACTTGGTAGGTTCTAGTACCTAGTTTTTATATAGAAATATCGTAAGCTTTTAGGTGATTGAGATCTAATCAAACATGAGTACCCATATCTACAGTTTGCTCCAAACTTTTCTTTCATAATCATAAACAACTTTTTCAATAAGTCTCTAGCTATGTGATATCATAAATATTTATCAGCATACAAGTTGTGTACATTCCAAGTCACAATACATACGAACGCACGCTTCTAGTTTGATTCTCATTGGATTAAACGCTTCTCTGGACACGAACGGTAAGGATAAAAGAACATGAGAATTAATATCCATCACTACAATTTGCAGTGACGCAAGACGAGGGCCGAGGTAAGTATTACGCTGTAATTTCTTTCCCTGCAGACTGACTGTAGCTGTACTTACAACGTAGGACTTTTTATATTGCCCTTAGAATGAGCGGCGAACAAGGATTCAAGAAATATTGCTCCTGGCCCTTTACATCCTAGTGTAACTATTGGCATGATATAGTAATATACGCAATGAATACATTAAATGTATACAAGTACAAACATACAGACATTTACTTAAACCTCTCTTGTACCTATGTGAAGGAAATACAAAAAGTATGTTCTAAAATAAATATAACAAAAATTAAAGTCAATTGGTAAGACTCTGTGAGATCATGTCATTCTACTATTCTTACTACTGTTTTCTTAATTGGTTTCAATAATTTGTCGTTATCTTACGGTACAAGTAATATTTACTGAAGTTGCTTTATAACAAGTAAAATATAACATGCGAAGATTCCTGGTACGAGATTATATCGAAACCAATTACTTACATTGTTGAAGGAAGCTGGTGATATTAATGAGTACATACTACAGGCTTATGTTGTATTATTTTTATTGATTATAGGTATGCATATTATATTTCAGTGCAGCGGGCAACGTGTGTTGTGGCGAAGTCTGAGAAAATGATTTCTGTGTGTTAAAATGATGATACTAATTGATTACATTTTCCACTAAGTCTTACAGAACTAAAACGAACTTTTTTCTAAACAGATAAAACCTCAAAACCATTTTAAGTTACACTGTCTCATTTTGAGTTACACTGTCTTGTCTTATAAAATATTTACAGCAAAGGCACATTTAAACTCGGCCCTTCCTTGTAAAGAGTTTGATGAGTCTAAACTTCGAAACTGCGTGCGTTCTCATGGGGATGAGAATTGTAACTCAAAATAGATGTTTCCTTCCCAATACAAGGTAACAGGACATAAGGGTCCAAGGCGGATGTCTTAAGTGGCTGAGAAAGGGCTAGGGGCGGTAAGGGATATTTATATTCCCGATATATCCGAGAGGTTGCTAAGTTCTCCAAAGTTAGCTGAAGGGTGTGTTGTCATGATATTCGCAAATTTACTATTGATTGTGCATGAGTAAGCAGCGTTTTAGATCGTACAACTGGGTCTACGTCTTATGTGTTATGTTCTTAACTATTGTGTTCTCAAATAAGATTATTATAATTTTAGCTCCATAAGTCGCTTAAGTGATTAAAATTGCAAATGATAACTCAATAACAAGGTTTGTATGTACAATAACACAACGATGGCTAACAGAATGTTGGAAATGCAGAGTATCATTATGTTTCAACCTTGTCTGATGTGTTTGATTCTAACACAATATTAAAGTTCCCTCTTTAATGTGTATCGTTTTAATTTAGCAGATTAAAAGAAAAAAGGCTGTGATTTTGGGGCCGTTTTGAAAGGACACAAGGCAAAAAATTATAACAGCGTTATGCGTATACATTGTTACTTATTAATATGGGGATAGGTATCAGAAAAGAAAATAAAAGAGTGGTGTAATTATTTCGATATGCTAAAGTCATATTCACTCCGAATTCACATCGGTAATGATTTTTCATACGATAAAAACGATATCGACTGACCACTCATGAAAATGGTGAGTACAGAAGGAAGCGTTTTTTGTCCGCTTTTATTTGCAGGTAGACAATCCTTATTACAATATAATAAGATTGTATTTCCAATAAATAGATTTTTAAACATGACAAAGATTTTTTGCAGCTGTATTTTGCTTATTACCTTGTGATAAGATTGAGTTTGGTAAAGTTGTATGATCGGCGGCGAGATCGTTCGTTTATTGGCGTGATCACGCAGTTGACACGTGGGTCGGACCCATTCAAACTTCGCCGACGTCTGCTGCAGCACCAAGATATCCGGAACAAGTGTCGCATACCTTTCGATTTGTAGTTATTTCCGAAAACTATCTTAGAGAAATTTATTTTTACTTTTACGAAAATACCGTTAAAGTATCTTGAATGAATAGGATACATAAGAGAAATCTAAAAACAATACAAACACCTATACAACGTATCATGTTGTAATTTATCCCCCCCCACACTTAAAGGGACTATACATTAAATCTGTAAATGTGCTTCGGTTCCATATGTATTGGTTTTGAATTTATTATAAACTAGCGGCCCGGCCCGGCTTCGCACGGGTATAAAACAGTATTTCTCCACTATTTAATGGATGTAGGAGCTTAAAAAATGCAGTAACTTCTCCCGTTTTCCCAACATTTCCCT
>DWGJ01001118.1:0-22114 GCA_018246895.1 Aspitha aspitha aspitha
TTCAAACAAACAAACAAACAAACAAAAAAACAAACAAACAAACAAACTCTTCAGCTTTATATATTGGTATAGATATAGATAACAAATATGCATTGAGGATCAGATTTTGATACCTTTAAAGAGGAAAGCAACCGTGCGTCGAGTGTATCAAAACCTTATCAGCTACAAATATACATTATATATGTATATCGACATCGACAAACGTGAATTGCTTTAAGCGTCCTCAATTAATTAAAGCGTTTAATTAAAAGGGTAATTAAGTTGTTTTAACACAGTATTGTTAGAGTTTCGTGTTTCTTTGCTCTACTTAACCCCCGGTTTCTGTTTAACTTACAATTTGTAAAACCATTTATGTAACTATACGTTTGTTAATATGAAATAACATTTTCCTAATAAGTGTTGGATAAAATTTTCGCATGGTGCTGGATTACGGTCAAATATATTGTTAATAATGTTTTTATGAAACCTGACTATATTCCATGTAGTGAGTACCTACCGTGGGTACTTACAATGACAAAGAAATTATTACCGTAGCCGCAGAACACATACCAAATTTTTTGTTAACCTAACTGGAATTGAACCTACAACCCACTGCACAGTTCCACTATGTACGCTCACTATGTCTACTTTTTTTGTATAACATAGGACTTTGCATATTTTAAGATTTGATACGAGTATATGCCAGTTGTAATATAAGTATCGCAAGATATTCTAATATGAAATTTATTACTATAACGTTACAAAAGCTTGTCAAATTGCGGTAATTATTTCCCGTACGTCTGTAGGTACGTCTATAATACAATTATTTAATATAAAATATGAGATATGTTCATTCATACCAAAGAGAAACATCTCGAGGGCGACAAGTGACGCAACTCATTCGTAGGTAATCCAATTTAATGTAGGGCGCCGGTTGCGACGAACAATTTGCTAAGCTTTTCTTTTTTCCTTCCTCTTTAATTTCTCCCTTTATTTTTATTTTCCGATCTCCTTTCTATATTTCTTTGGCTTTTTTCTTACGCTTACGTTTTTCCTCCGTCTCACGGAATGGAGATCTTATTTTAATTTTCGTATTCTAATATTGTTTTTCTCGTGCCGCGTCATGTAAATCCTGAATAATGCAGGGTAACAATTCAAAGAATGGAAATTAATTAGCTATGAAATTGTTAGTATTAGTTGTGCTTTTATTTCTTAATAATTGAACCTTCCTTATAACAAAAAAAAACTTTAATTTATGATCGATAGTTGAAAAATAAATTTTCCTACATAGAATTTTCCTATAGGTTAAAGGTTGATACAAAAGCTCTAAAGCTGCGGCTTTTTTCGGCTGATAAATAATCTTACATTACTTTTATTTTGCTATTAACTAAATACATATTTAAAGTTATAAGGACAGGAACAAACCTAAGATAAACCTCCGCTCTATCTGACAATGAGATGTGAAGCAATTATTTATAGGCTGCAGTTATTATGAGTATCTGCTTATTTTTTTAATCATTATTAAGCCATACCACAACGCCAAGTCCCTAAAGAGAAGTCCGAAAGCCGAAACTGCCAAATTCATACAGACCTGACTTGCTTCTACAACATAAATTCTTCATACAAACCTTCCGGTTTCGTATCTGTTTTCGGTCGAGGTAGAAAAGTCTTGGTGCTTTTTATTACTCTCGAATACTGTAAATAAAAGCCGCTTAACAAAAGTGTGTTACAACAGACATCTGGAGTGACAGACGCGAGCCCATTTCTTGATAATCCAATTCAAAGTATGCCGCCTGCTGTGACGGCTAATTCGATAAGCTCATCCCTTCAATATATTTACGCTCCAGATGTATGAGCCGTTTATGTAACAATAAATGAATCAAGGGAGCAAGCTCTTTGTGGAATTGTGTATTTAATTATTCATTTTTGGCAGGCTACAATCAACTGTATGTTATTGTATTTATGTAGGTACATATGTGTGCAATGGAATCTATGCACATCTTTGAATCTTAATTTTTCAGCTATGTAACGCTAGAGTTTCGAGTATTAACATCATTAAATAGAATAAGTTATTGCTGATATGATAAAGTACTAGAAATATACTTAGTTACAGTTTAGTATACAAATTACAAATAACTCTCTTCCAAATACGCTCGTTTAATGAAAATTCAAATTCGAATTGCCTCATTCTGTCAAAAAGAACTCCGCCGTTTGTGTTGATGTTTTATTATATTTTACATTTTATGAACAATTACCTGCGCGAGACGTGAACATGAAAATGCTACCGCTGTGAGGAGAATAGGGAAGGATTATACACAGTGATAAAATACATGAAATAGCTTCACTGGTGACCATTAAAAAAGTTTAACGATGATCACGTGAAAGGATAAAATTCTATACAAATCTTATTTGCTCTGTTTTTATTTCAGTCCAGGATATGCACTCACAGCTTAGAATATTTTCTTCAGTTTAAAATTGACAAGAAACTTATAATCGATTGCAAGCTATAAACACAAATTCTCTAAAAATATAATTTTAAAGTTCCTAAGTGTTTGTCTACTTAATGCTATCAAGAGATCCATAAATACATCATACATAAAATATAATGTATGAAAAATAAAACACGCAATTGTGTACCTTCAAATCCCCCTTTTCAAATGTCTTTCTCATTTTCTGCCTACGGAGACCTGCAAAGGACGTAAAAATAAATGCTACCTGCTAGAGGAGAGCGGGGGAGGATTACACACAATGATAAAGTACGTGAAAATAGGTCGCTCGTTTGAGGCAACGGAAAATAATTTATGTTTTCACGCGTGTAATGCAAAGATACATGTTGATTTGGGCGTTCGTTGTTCGTCGGCGAAAATTAATTTTCCTGTTTTTAGGGTTCAGTACCTAAAAGGTAAAAATGGAACCCTATTACTAAGCCTCCGCTGCCCGTCTGTCTGTCACCAGGCTGTATCTCATAAACCGTGATAGCTAGAAAGCTGAATTTTTCACAAATTATGTATTTCCGTTGCCGCTATAACAGCAAATACTAAAAATAAAAAAATGTAAATATTTAGGGGGGTTTCCATACAATAAACGTGTTTTTTTCCTATTTTTCTCTCAATATTAATAGTGGTAACAGGAAGAAGCTTTAAATTTTCACAAAATATCTTGTCGTATATTACCTTTCAAAATAAATAATTAAATAAAAATAAAGTAAATATTAAAGGGGGTTCCCATACAACAAACGTGATTTTCTTTTATAGATGATGGTACGGAACCCTTCGTGCGCAAGTCCGACTTGCACTTGGTCGATAATTTATTTACCTGTGTTCTGGTCGTACAACGATACTTTAATTACGTTACGGCTCAATGTCCGAAGTATTAGAGACTAAAATTGAGTGTAAAGTTAATTTACATAAACATTACGAACAATATCTTTCTGAATTTTCTTTTAGTTTTATTGCTTACTACATTTATTTAGACCAATAAATGCATTTTTTTTTTGTTAGATAAGAGCGTAAATCTAAAATATCAGATGTCTGACTTCGAAACTTTTTAACCGTATTTTATTCAATTAGGGATGAAATTTCCGAAATTCGTTTCTTAGCGCTCACTTACCTACTATAAGTTTATTAAAATGAGAGATACGATTTGTTGCCCTACACGTTAAAAAGTCAACTTGCTACAATTCATAATGGTCTTATCCACAGTCACTTCTGAACATACGAAGGGGCATTAATTCTCAGTGTACGACTTACCGGCTCTACCTCATCCTGCTCTCCAGAACATTGAACACAAGTTTTTCCTCAACTGACTGCTTCTCTTACCTGTCATATGCAAGCTGCCCTTTGAGGAAAACTCTGAATGTACATATATACTCTGATATACATGTAAAGCCGATGTAAACGCAAGGTGTACACAACAAACATTTTGATACAAATGTACTAATGAGTTAGAAAACTGTCTAAAATAAATTTGGGATCATTTTTGTCTAATTAATCACGTGATTTTTAATTTCCTTGTTTAAGATTTTCTACGCCGAAAAAGGCAAAGTATGGATCATACTAATAATTCTAGAAAATCTTTAAACGTACTTACATTTGAGCAATTAAACGTTTTTCTGTCCTTTTTTGAGTATTCCCATTGATGAAATGAACTTATTTTAATTTTGTTTTAAACTATTAATTCTTACATAAGGTTTCCGCTGCGATGGGTAATATAATTAAAAATCCATTACATGATTATAGATTTGTAATTTTGAATTATATTAGCGTAAAAACAAACAGATCATTGATTAATTCACATGTATAATGGCATATGTTCAATTTTACTTTATTCTCAGCAATACTGATGCGTCACTGACGATTTTCGATCAAATTTTAATAACGACACTGCACCAAAGTGTCGGTCTATAAATAGACGATGGGTTGACTGACAGACATTGAATTATTGATTGGTTACAAAGTTACGACTAGACAATGCTTTTATCACCGGGCTATTTCGAGTCGTACATTGGAATGTTGAAGGAAAATATTTTCCTTTATTTTCACGGATTGAGAAATAACAAAGTTGTTTTTTTCTATTTTCTTTTTCACTTCAGTAATAAAATGTATATCATATCATTAGGTTACGTTTTATATAGCAGGTCTATAGCTATTTCGACATCAAATGGGATCAAGTGTAACAGTGTAAGTATAATACGAATGAGCATGAAAATTTTATTACTTTGAACAAATCACCAATACAACATTATTATATTAATTACAATTACCTTTCTATTGCAACTTCACTATGGAATAGGATCAAGTATAAGAAATATTAATTACATTGATAGGGTTGCCAACATATTGTATTAATTGTAATAAATATATGTTTAAGGAAACTTCGTGTAATAACATACTGCTCACAAAGCATGAAGACAATACATACCTTAATATATTGTAAATGTGTACCACAAGAACCACATACCTACTCGTAGGTATTTAAATTTCTCTAATAAAATACTGCATTCTATTAACTTATGAAAAACATAATAGGTAAAATCTTTGTACTGGCTAATCGTACTTGATACCTGCATAAGGGTGATGAGTAATGCAAATGTAAAACACCTAACGAAATCTATGGTGTAAAAGCTTTTTAGTGTGCCGACATGGGAATAAATTCTGTGTTCACAGAAACATACTCTCGCTAGGCTTTAGACATGTGGGCGTATCCGCCATCATATTCTTGTTTGCAAACCTAGCAACTGATATAGGATCGGCCATTTTATTATTATCACACGAACGAATGCAACACAATGATAAATAAAATTCATTACACAACGATGTATCATAATCATTATAAAGTTTAAATTTCAAAAAAAACCTCTTTTACGTAGGGTACTTACTGCATGTGTGTCAAATCTTAGCTCATTCCTATGAATAGGAAGTAAAGTAAATACCCATGATGCATCTAAGATACTACATACTACTGTAGCAATGAAAAACGATGATGATACTTAAACAACTGATATCATTTAGATAAAACACATCTTAAAACTTCTTCTTCTTATAGTGCCTCTCCAACTAATGAAGGTTGGCTATCTGCTTGTTACTGTCTTCTTTATTTTTAGCTCTGCAGAATAGCTCAGTGAGGCTGGCTATTCCACCTATTCCTGTCCACTCTCGGATGTTCCGTAACCACGACTTCTTCCTCCTGCCAACCTTCCTTCTACCAGCGACCTTCCCCATCATCATTATCTTAAAACTGCAAATACATAAATCAGCTTTTAATTCAAATAAATCGATTAGCCCGTTTTCCTAAAATAGTGTCATAAACTTTATATTTGTCTAATATCAAAAGAAAAAGTGATGTTTAGCGTTAGATTTCTAAAACTCTATTAAGATTCGCTTATAATAGTGAGGGTTTAAAAAATAAGTAGGTATTGTTATAATATGTAGATAGAAATATCTTATGAGTGAGTCACGGATTCCTCGAGATTACATCGATGGCATTTTCTTTATACAAAATTATGTTGACAGATAAAGCTGTACTCAAACTGAATATTAATTTGAAAGGTGACATAATCTAATCTTCATAATTCGACTGAGATATTGCCCAATATTGCTTGCAAATGCTTTTGCAATTCATGGTCTGAGATGTGTTCTCTTAGCGTTGAAGCTCTACTGAATACAACCTAATCCTATCATTCAATAACCTAAACGTTATTTACTACATACTTTAATCTGAAAAAAATGTTTTTATTCTCTTGCGAGCGGAGGCGAGGCGTTCATGTTTCATTTCTTTATACATAAACATACATACATTTCTTTATACATACATAAACAATGTACATACATAACACCCGCCCTGGGATTAACGCTGGTAGCTTCATACGAGAGGCGGCAGTTACAAGACTAAACACAAATACATGTCTTTTGGTGGACGAAGTTCGTGTTACTGAAACATGACCTCGCATAAGTTGAGAGGGCGTCACGTTTCTATTTGGAAATATAGCAGCCGCTGTGGGATTTACGGGAGTGTTTCAGGGAACACTATATATGTCATAAAAGGTTATGACATAGTAAAGACTATACCTATACATACAGTTGTGTATATGTAACGGAGTATCGTAGTTTGAATTTTGCGCGACGCAAAGCATTTCCTACTTATTTTATTGAAAGAGATCTTCTCTTTGAAAGAGATCTTCATATACACAATTAGTTTTATAAATTAAGTGCAGTAACTCGTCAAATAGTGAAGCATAAGTAAATGCATATCTGTACAAATATTTATAGATAATTAAAACGCTACGCAATCCAGTGAATGTTAACATAATATTCTTGAGTAATAATTTCGTATAACCGATTGTTTCTCAATTGTTTTAATGAAAAAACTAATCAGCTAACTTAATCACCAAAGTTTTTACATCGTTTTTATTATTATTAAAAACGAATGCAACATAATGAGTACCTACATAATTTCTCCATTAAGTAGGTAGATTTCGACTTATAACACCTATGTATACTATACCTGCATATTTTTTTTATAAACTGTACCTATAGGTGCCTAAGCTATACCGAGAAATGTTATTTATTATCCTTATATTAAAGCATCTAATTTAAATTACCTAATTACCAAAGAGGACCGCCGACAAACGTGGCTAAAACATTGAATTGTAAATTTTAAATAAGGTACATCCTTTCCGGGGACCGAGATTCTTAATCCGGTAGACAAAACCACATCTAATTAGGTTTACTACTCTCGGGGGTACGAAAACAATCAAAACGCCTTTAGAGTACTTTCATTAGAAAGTAATTTAATAACGGATTAAAAATTATAATAGTATTAGATATAACCTTAGCAGAATTTTTTAATTCCTTATTGAAATCCTCCAACATGATCCCATAATTTTAAATCGGTTTTTGAATAAATAGCTAGTACTTTCGTTCTTCATACGATGTACAAGGACATTAGTATTTGTCTGCATTTCCTAAATAATCTTCATGTAAAAAATGTACCTACGTAAAACATTTAACTCGGGTAAAATACGTGTTATATGCTTTTTCCGACCTTTTTACTAATCACAATCTGAACCGAAGCAATACTTGAGAAAACGTAGCTAATTTTTATTCAAGCATTTCTTTGTTTGAAGAGAAATTCCATTAAAAGACATATTAAGCTGACATTTGCTTTGAAATATAAACCTTGGAGCAGCAGAAGAACGCATATCGTCCCATCTTTTTTACAAATGTGAAAACTCTACTGGGAATTCTATAGAAAGCCGTCCCACATTGTAGCTTCATATTACAGCGAAATGAGCAGCTCTTTGTAGTTGATACACTGAATGAGTGTAAGCTGTCTGTAATCTCCAATAAGGCGCAGCAAATTGCGATAGAGTTATCTTCAATTAACATATCCTAGAAACTAATGATATGTTGTATCTGTCTTATCACGGTCATTATGACTGGCCTCGTGGTTAAGTGGTTAGAGACCCTGACTGCAAAACCGGGGGTCGTGGCTTCGATTCCCACCCAGGACAAAAAATTTTTGAGTAACACGTTTGTTTGTTCTATGTCTGGGCGTAATAAAAATATCTATATAAGTATTATATTGTATGTACATATATATGTATGTTTATCGGCTGAGCGCTCACCATAACACATGCATTAAATTGCCTAATTTGGGATCAGATAGCCGTGTGTGGAGTTGTTCCCATTTATTTGTCCCCAGTTGGCCCCAGTTATTATTATCATCACTCTTTTCATTTCATTTCGGGTGTCCCCTCTTAGTGAGAAGATTTTAAGCTGTAGTCTACCACGCTGGCTAATTGCGGACTACCAAACTCCACACACATTATACATTATATTTTAAAACATACTCTAATTAATTAAATAATTTCCTTTGCCGTTATCACGTCAGCATACCCGTATTATATTAACATCAGTATATAATTAATTAGCTAACCTAACCTAAAAAGTATTCAATTTTACAACAATGGGCAAATTTTTTCACAAAACTCGACTTTGTTATCAACAAAAAATTCGGAATTAATTTTCAGAATGCGGAGCACCCACAAAGTTACTCGCGCTATTGATATGCAAAGTACGGCCGAAAAAACCGATAAATACAAAAACGTGAATTCTGAACGTCACATAGCAAATCAACTCTGTTAAGAGTTCGCTAATTATTTGTATTATTGAATGCGGAATACAGGACATAAATGTTGTTTAAAAACAAATTTCAATTAAACATAGATTAATATTCATTAAGTATAAAATACCGTTGTAAACGCTACTTCGCTAACACGCTAACTTTACCTTATGTACTGAATTTATTTCATTTCCAAAATAATTTCCATTAAACATTACCATACTAAAATGTATTATGTTGAATTCGATAACAAACTTGTTATTTCTTTTACAATAATACCATTTCAAGGTATACAATCACGTGCTCTTAATAGATGATACCATTTCCAATTTAGGGCAATAACTCGCTAATACAGATATGAACATAAAAGTAGACTAGTATATGCGAAATCAATAGATTTCAAAACCGTTAAGAAATTGACTGTTTAGTGGTTAGAGATTGTCGAAACGGAGGTCAAGGGTTCCCACCCTAGACAAACATTTTTGTGATGAGCACATTTGTGTCTGGGTGTAATAAAAATATCTATATAGTAAGTATATCGAACATGAAACTTTATGCGTGTGCGTGTAGTAAAAGCGCCACCGTGTGGAATGAGCTACATTACCTTTTCAACAGGTGAGCTACCGGCATAAAAGCTATCGTTTATCGACCATTGTCGATTACAGGGTCACTTCATACCACTAGAATTTTCATTGGCAAAACCCACGCGAACATTGAATACCTACATTCAAATTACAGTCTACCTATTCTTCTATTTCTCTACATATTTGCCCTTTAATCAACTATAACACCTGATAACAATATATTATATGTAATATTACACATTATAATAATGTTTATTAATAAAGCTATTTTTATTTAAGTCCAAACGGATATATAGCTCCGCTAAAATGTAAAACGCACATCACCCCTTTGGGATCTGTATTCTCTATACATACATTAATAACGATATGAATAAATATATTCCAGAATTATGAAACAATTTAAAATATCTGTACAAAAATATATATAGGTAGGTATGTACCTATTTGTACGGATTGGAATAAAAAATATTCGATGCAATGACATAATTTAACTTTCATAAAACTTTACTTATCATAAGTATCAATTTCATTCGTGAAAGATATAAGCGACAATATAAAAACCATCATTTAGAAATATGACTAACGATGTCTCTCTTTAATATAAGTAGATATAATGGTACAGAATTTGAATACATAGAAAATATTTTAATGCAAAAGACAGACCCACGAAAATGTTTATGCTAATAGTACGTCGAACTAGAACTTTTTACCGCAAGAATTGTGTCAAAGTACATTCATTATACTATTATGATCTTTTCCTCTGGTACTGCTACATTTGATGGAAGTAATAAGGAAAGTGTAAACGCAGTTTTTCCCGATATGAACGCAAATCCATTGAAGCAAAAAATATTTTGTGGGCAAATTATTATGAATGAGGTAATTTTTTTAGATGTTAACGAATTCGCATGAATACCGTCTAGTTTCGTGGAATTCCAACCCTTAATTGTAAAACTTTAATTCGAGCACAGGCCTCGAGCGCTTGTTTTGTTTGAGTGGTTATGCAACTTTTTATACTGAACACTTCGTTGTAATACCAATTTTAAGTGCTTGTAAAACATTTTTCAAATCCATCAATATTACAACAAATTTACTCGGATTAAGAAATACTAACATACCTCGCTCTCACACACATCTTTGGGGCGTCTTGTAAGCTAACGCAACCTTAAACTTGGTAAACAAGTTACATTTTGATCAAACGACAGCAAAGTCATTAAACATATCCTGGTCCTTCGAGACGCTACGGAGATCATAGTACGACAATTGTCAAACAAACGTTATAACATTCTTCTCTTTTTCCAGCTACAGACCCTGTACCCAAACTGAATTTAATGACAGGTAGTCTTCATTAAAATCATGTGTCGTGGTTAATGCGGCACTGCCGTCACGCAAACTTACATAAACTAATATGACCTCGCACTAAAGTATCCGACTGCGACAGAGTGTCCTCATTATCTCTGTTATAACAGGGCCGAGTCAACCCATTAGGAGTATTTTGAAACAATCTGAAGTAGATATTCGCACGTGAACGGGTAAGCAATGTTATACGGCATGAATCGCACCTATAACGAAACGAAACCTATTACGATACGAATACATATTGACTCCAAATGGAACCCAATTCTTGGGTCAGAAAAACGTTGCCTCATTTTGATAGTTTTATATGCCACAATTACACACAAATAGGACATCGTGGGTATTGAAATTATAAATGTTTTCGTTGAAGATCTAAGCGTTTTATCATCGTACCTGTAAGAATTAAAAATAATGGTAGATAACATTTCCACGTAGGCTTCCCCTCACTCAGTGGTAATTAAAATTTTTGAGTTTATATTGTTGATATTTTATCATAATATGTAATACTGTCGTTCTTTATAATAATTTTAACATCAACCATTATAAATACGAACAAGGCAAGTGTTTATCACTATCTTGCTATTAACTGTCTACAGCTAGCTATATAAAGATGGCGAACTCGTACGATTTCATGCTGCTGTATAATATACCGTGACAAAATGTTTTTGAGCACGCGATTTGCCCATAACATCGGTGGATATAAAAAAACTTTGCGAATAATAAGTTAGGTAGCGTGTACGCGCTACCCCGCCTTATTTTAAAGCGCGATTTGAATTTTCCATCCATTAAGCGTTTAATATGTAAGGAAGAATAAAATATAAACGCAAAATGCCATACAGCGCACTTAATCATTGAACTTTTCACAAGCAGAAATTAAATCAATTTCTTGAGTATGTCCGGCGCACTTATATGAAGTGATCGTAAATGATTGAGTTTTATGTCCGTTGTTGATATTTATCGGACATCCTAACAAATGAACTCGTCTGTAAAATAACTGAAAATATTTTGTATATAATTAGGGAAACGTTTTTCGTTTTATTCTTCTTCGGTTCGTTTATTTACGGCCTAAATAGCTGAAGCATGGTTGTAACAGGATGATGACATTTGATAAAAATAAATGTGTTTATGATTAGACATCTGCATGCGATAATGATGGCCTAACTTTTCTTAAATTCTCTGACCGTAACGCAAAGAATGAATGAAAGAAATGAAAGCTTTCATTGCATGAGAATCATGAGTAATCGCTTCTTCTCCGCCTTTTTCGTGCCGACCATTGAAACAGGTTCTATCTAATACAGTATCCCGTACTAGACAGAATATTTATTACGGTGACCAGACAATTGATAAACTGCGTAGATAAAATTTCGAAATACATACGAGTATATTCTATATAGTTGAATTTTGTTGACGTTGCCTTAGTGTAATTACTACTACTATTTCTCTGGTATAAAAAAAACTTGATTATCACTTATAATGTCACAGCACGAATATACATAATAGTTATTTACACAATGATTGCGTTGCATGTCTGGCACACGCCATTTTAAATACATACGAGTCCATAACATATTCAAACGAGGTAACTTTATTACGGCTTCGCAATATTAAATACACTCAGCGAAGTAACAAAGCCTTTTCAAATTTCCATTTATAACTACACGAATGAAATAAATACGCTCGGGAATTTAAGGAAACTGACATGAGTTTAAATATTCCGCTATCAACGTAACTACATTGTGCGAGACTGCATGACGCTTGAAAATTTGTGTACGACTGAATTTCAATACAAAATCCTCTTTCGAATTGTACACACAAATAGATGCAAAATATTTTTATATAATTTATAGAGCGCGAACATTCTGGAACGTATTGTATAGAATTTTATAAAAAATTGTATTTAGCACTGTTTAAACTGACCAATGATAGTAAATACTTTTTGTGTACATGCGCTAATATTTACGTAATAACCGACTACAATGAATAAGATGGGTAACTACATAATCATTTTCCCTAATTTATTAGTACAAAGCCTTTCTCTGGAGACTGAACTAAATATCCAATACTCTAGTGTGAAATTATTCAATAACTCTTTAAAAATGTTTATCAAAACTCATCAAGATGATAAAATTTTTGGCGTATACATAGCAAAATTACTGGGTACATCTTAAACGTATGAATTTAAAAGCTTTCCATTTACAAATTAATTTGATATGTTCCAAAAGTTGGATCGTCCCAATCTTAACACCCAAAGTTCTGCTAATCTGTATTCATGTCCATATTCTAACATATCGGTGCGGCGTCGAGCGCTTAGGTCGGTCTATATAGGTAGGTAGGTATTCTATTACGGACCGATGGTCCCAATCTTATATGTATGAAGGCTTAGGATGGAGGTGAACTGTATCCTTATCGTGTATTACATGCGTCCGTTTTAATCACGGTAAGCAAAACGGCCCAGATTTGAGCGTTGATCAGATAAGTGTGAATATTAAGAAGATTATACCTAAATTTGTTTTTCCGAGTTTCTCTTTTCAACAATGATTATGAATTTTTTTTTTAATAAAAAAAGTCTGATTGGCTGACATCACAAAGGTTCATAAGCGTATTCCCAAATGAAATCTGTCTCGAATATCAATCGATTTGAACGACGGTTGCTGCCCGCTACTATTTACGAACCCAAACAATCTGAGCTAGTGGAAGTTATATCTACATCGTGTATGTCACTTATATTACTGAAACAGTCTTAATACATGAATGTATGAAATGAGATATTTTGTTGTGATTTTGAAATGCTGTGTGATGTGTTGTGTGTATAATAAATATAAATATGAAGCGTTTGAATCTGGCTTTGGTACAATGAAAATTTTTCTATCAAAGTTCTTTGTGTAAACTTTATTCAAGATTCCTTCAATATCAATTTGTGTTGAAAAATACCATTTGTACCTTCTGGTAACATATAATGAATTTTACACTGGATAGTGTATTAAGTGTGTTAATGGCTTTGTTTACACGCTTGCGTTACCCCAGTGATCTCACTTTCAATTAAGAGACCATAAAAAGTTCTAGTCGTCTTCCCCTAGTGACCAAACTTCTATATTATTCATTATTAAGCATTTTATAAAGAGTTCTTTCCGTTTCTTTTGTTGCTGTTTGTATAATAAAAAAAAGATAATCGGTGGAAACTTCCAATCCAACACTAGGCCCTGAACGGTTTTTTCTTTGTTTTTTATATGTAGGTTTTATTGTTGATTCTGATAACATTTTGTTAACCTTTAAGTTGACGTACGTTTAATGACGTATATTGTTTTAATAAGTACATTTAATAAATCACATACTCCTGTCAAAATTACAAAGTCTAAAGAAAAGAAAAATATATGAATAATCCGTAGAACTTAATTCTTTACACATTACAACGAATACTGCCTTATATTATATTTTCAGTGGAACAAAATTCAAAACTTTAATCAATTAAAGTACTGTATTGGCCTTTAAAAGCCATCGCTACATGAATATGTATCTACACAACACGTCTGACCTTTGTTTAGGATAAAACAGTTCAACATTTCTAAGGAATAAATATACATACATATTATCAAGGTTTATGTACAATTTTTCAATCAAGCAAAAAGGCTTTTGGGTATACGCATCTTCGTTCAGGGCGAGCAAACAATTCACATGTCTAATATTAGACGGTTGGTCGATGGAAATTTGTAAGATCGCGGTAAAATAATAAGAGCTGACGACGACCTACTTCTAATACTTCATTGTTAGCTGCATTCTCTACAGTTCACGCGAAAACGATTTTGCCATCCTTTCAATTAGAATTTTAAGCGAAAAACGAGTTTGTGAACTTACGAGTATCTTTTAGCGTTCACTTTGACTTTATCAGAATTATAGTATTGCAACGAATATTAATGAATTCTGCTAATTATTATCCCTGTTTTTAATTAAACGTAAGTAAATGTAAGTTAGGGAACCCTAAGTAAATTGCTAACTCAGAATGGTTGACGCGTAAAAGATACTGCTTATGAAGACGGATATGAAACGATATGACTCACATGAACCCATTAGCATTAAATTAGTATTGGCCTATTTTAAGAAATAAAACAGTTTGTAATTATAAAAATGAAATGTTTATATCTAGCAGTTCATTTGTATGACTACCAATCTTCTTGCGAGCATGTATGTGTTTGTAATATACAAATAGTTATGAGTGTAGGTTTCCTTACAATGTTTTCCTTCATCGTTACAGCGAGTGACTTTTTTTTATAAAACTCTAGCAACTTTTGAAAAGTCACAGGCGTGTGCCAGGATTTAAACGCAGACCCCCGGAATGGGAGACTGGATATCAAACTGCTACGCTCACTGCTGTAGTTTGCTCGGTCTTAACAGTATGTGGAAAACGTCAGTTTAAAGTCGCACCCGGTTGACACCTCAATCTGCCGCACGAAACGGTTCTCGAAATCCTTTCTGGTGCAGACTGCCAGGGACTGGATTTCTTTGCCGGGATCTACTTTTCCTGCCTCCTACAACTTGGAATCCTTCAAAACAAGAATGAATAGGCACTTTCTAGGCAAGCGTGCTCCACCCTAGACTGCACCTCACTTACCATCAGGTGAACTCGCAGTCAAACGCAAGCCTATCCTACAATGGAGAAAAGTTTTAAAATACCTAAAAAGTAGACTTTTGTACGTGCAGTGCTCACGAGGCAGCAACAAAGCACGCACCTGTGGCTCGTTTGCACTCGTATCGATCCGTAGCGTGTTCACACGCCACTTGTCGGCTAGCGACGCTTTGTTTGCTCAAATTTACATCATCTATATCAAAGTTAATTATACTTGCCAGTCGTGTATGTACGTTACTTACAGATGCTATTAATATCGCTGTGCTAGTAATCGTTGTGGTATTAACTGAAGCAAGAGGGGTGGGACATCGTTTGGGTAAATTGTGGTCCGTAAAAATACTTTTTTTAAGTCAATTAGTTAATATTTGCTGATTGGCGTAAGGCTTGACGTATGACTGATACATGAATGAGTTAAGTAAATTGTAATACGTAATGGCATATTTCGATAACAACTCCTCCAAGGGTTGTAGTCGCTTCCATTTACTAGCCGAAATCTTTTTTATCTTAAAGTGTGTGCATAACGTTCTAAAATGTAATGAAAGGAAAAACCGAAGTAACGCCTTCATCGTCAATAAATAAAACAAGAGGCAAAATTACCTGACATTTAGCATGAATTAAAACAAGAGCGAATAAGCACATTCTAAAAAAAACCAACATTATTAACAAGAGTAACACCTACAGCAAAATCGTTCATGCGATATTGTTCCTTACGTTAGTAAATGACAGTTCCCCGGAGCTGAAAGGCGACGCCGTAAAAAGAGCTAGATGATCAATGTAGGAAAAAGAGAATTTTATATCTTAATATGAAAAGATATATCGACGATACCGCTACAAAAGTGTCCTATGAAAAGCTCGGAGATTGTCCATTATTACACGGCTTTTTATAGCCGTGCTCTTCGTTAAATGGACTGACGAGATTTATAGGCAATGATGCGTACTTACTTCGTGTCTTTCCGAGATAAATAAGGGCTGTGACTGCATACATTAATTACGCATGCAAAAGTACTAAGTAAACTAAATACTAATAAGTGGATGATCAATGCAATTCTAATAACTTTAGCTGTAACAATAAAGCTTCTTTAAAGCATGATTTTATTAAATGTGTCTTACCAGACAAAAAATATATTTAATAACGCTTAATGTTTGATAATATATTGGTTGAATTATAATATTATAGGTGTTGATTATTTTACTACGTTTTATAACCTCGCCCTTGGTTGAAGGGTTGGGCGAGATTTACACCCAATGGTTTGTACTTAGTGTCCATCGTTTTGAGGTAAATGAGGTTCGTGACTCTCTACTTTCATTACGCGAAAAACCTGACAAAATATCTGAGAACATAACTGAGAAGTTTTTGTTGAAAATGTTGCCAAGGAAAATGAAGTGCTCCTAATGAAATGCTGCTATTTTACATAAGAGTGTAGCGTAATATAATGAATGTTACTAGATTTTTTTTAAATTTTTAACTCCGGGGTTTAGAGTAGGAGTTAAAAAAAGTTTTACGCTTCTCTCGTTCTGTTGCTAGGCACGTCTATGAAATAAATACATTCTTTTTTATTAAATATTTTTCAATGTGATCGATACTAAAATATATTTTTAAACTAGATACAATCTAATAGAGAGTACAGATTGTAATTAAAATTTTATGTTAAATTTACTTACCTCAGATACATGAATCCAATAATCGTATATCATCCTCGTAATTACCATTAGCAACAATTTGCCGTGATTAAAAAAAACAAGCCGACAACTAGCCAAATATATATCAAAAAATATACGTTCCAAATTTAATTTACAGATAGGAATATAGACATTCCAATATGTTGAAAGTTGAAACTCGTATTTACTATTAATATGTTGCGTGAATAAAAACAGACCAACAGAGAATCAACTGAATTAAAGTTCGAATTTTAAAACACGAATATAGAATATCAATACGTTCAACCTCGTAATTACTATTACTAACTATCTATACAAAGATATTTTCTACAGGTCTGACACAGAATATAGTGAACAGAATTCAAGTTCCAAATTCCAATTTCTAATTCCAATACATAATTATGTGCTAACTCGTAATTGCCTCGTAACTGTCTTAACTCTGCCTGAGTACAAGAAACAGGCCAATAGAGAAAATAGAAAAAAAATGTAAGTTTCAAATTTAAATTTAAAACTCGAATATAGCTACATTGCGATGACATTATTATGTTCATCCTCGTAATCACCGGTGTCGATTACACTGAACGGCGCTGCCTGTTGGGCGTTAAAATAAACCACAGCGTTCGGTCTAACAATTAATCAGCCGACCCGCCCACTCCGATTGCATAACGTATACCTGTTGTGTTCTCGTCCAATTTTGTTTTACCTCCATATTTTATTCCTCGTTATTCCCGTTAAAATGTCGGATTATCTTAATTTGTATCATAAATTATACCCTTAATGCTACGAAATAAAGAATTATTACATCGCAAACTTTGGCGCTCGAAAACATTTTTTGCATTGATCTAACGAGTGTTATAGATCCATTGTGTACATATTATATGAGTTTATAAACATCAGTAATTCAACATGTTCTTTTAAACGCCCTGTACTGTTTTTTTAAATATGGAAAAATAACATTTGTTTTTATACATACTATATATAATGCTATTACTGTGTAACATTACTAAGTATGTTCTACACAGTATTTACTAAATAATTACGTAAAAGTATCAAATTACGTGAAATCAAAAATAGATCTGAAAAATAATTCGGCGTTGTAGAGTGAGAAAACGAAATGTATAACAATAAAAATTGTGTAGAAATATACAACAATGTGTAGTTCGCGAACTACACGCGGTCGAATGTATCTTCATCGCAATCTATTTATATAATCACGCGGCACGCGTCAGCTGAAAAAAACATGCGACCTAAAACCAATTTACAGTAACCGCCATTCCTTTAATGCTATACAAAGTTAGTCGCTTATATTGACAGCAATGGTCACTTGTCATTGTTGCTCATTTGCTATTCTCTTCACCAAAAAGACGCCGTTTAAATTCCAAAAGCCAGAGTCTTGCAGAGTGCACCATAAGTCATCGGTCCCGGTTTCTATCATTAGGTAATAATAATAATCGTTGAACCACGTCACAGGCCTTAGAGAGGATTTACAAACAAAAGAATGTCGGATTAACCATAACCGTATTTTCACCAACCAGCGCTGGAGTTTGGTGGAGTGTGTTCTAGGTCTTTCGCAATTGCAGCAAACAGTCGCGTCGAAAAGTGACATGTAAAATGTGTGAAAAGGTTTCAATGTATCCGGGTACGATGTCTAAGGTAATTTAATGGCGTCCCGTTTTTCTTCAGTCATTCCTTATTCATGAATGTATTGCGGCAAATGATCCACGTTCAAACTTGCAAATCGTCCGCGTGATTGGAATTAATGGGTGTGAATAATTCAAGTGATATTTTATCACAGCAACTTTACGTAATACTTTATAATAACAACGGTAATAATATTCTCATCAAAAACATAAATCTGAAATGAGATCCAACTTCAATATTAAGATATACGACTTCGTTGTTGACTTCAAGGATAAAAAAAGAAAAAAAAGATAGGTGCCAAATTCAATGGTCAGTCCGGAAATTTATTTATAACAACTTAAAATATCATTTCTTCTTATAACTTAGGATAATATATTGCAACCTAAGGTCTGACTTGGCCAGAAAGAGTCATGGAAGAGCACTATATTCAATGGCTAGTTTTTATCAGCAATACAAATATGACTCCAACGTATTGAATTTGATGACGTCAGAAAACTAATCATGTATCGTCATGGAAACCAAAAAATTTAATTAAAGCTTCTCATTAACTTTGTTATTCGATCTTTATTTGAATTCGTGAATCGAATTGGAAGAGTTAGTTCCAAAGAATTTATCTCCAACCTAAATAAGGGTTCGTTTACAATGTGATACGAAAGGGTATAATTAAAAACAAAATGTTCCTGCTACTGGAGCAAAATTTGCAACTGTAAAAAATACCTTAATAAAAAATTTTACGATATATTAATGTACTGTTATATTAACACTGGCAGTATGAAACAAATCCGCCATATTTATTTTCTTTTCCCGCGCTTTTCAAATATAGCGCGCGGCTTGCGTCTCCACGTATTTTGCTCTCATTAATTGTTATTTAGATATCAGTTATCAGTCTATCTTGTATGGTGTTTTGTATAAAAGTTACTAATTCATAAGAATTTTTCAGATAAATAGAAGTATGTATTACTTAGCTTATTACGGAGTAATTGATTACTATGTGAAAATCCAGTTTGTATTGCATTAAATTATAATTTAATAACAGTAATAATTATTACTTAAGATTTCAACACTTCTTTTTATATTCACCACTTGTGGTTCTAATAATACTTTTACGTCATACGCTTATAACAATAACTGGGGACAATTCCACACACGGCTATCCGATTCCAAATTAGTTAATTTAATGCCTGTGTTATGTTTACCGAATAGCTGATAAATATATATACGCGTACATATCTACACACGATATAATACTTATGAGTATAGATATTTTAACCTTATAGGAACCCTTTTTTTGTTTTTCCATCGATTCCCGCAAATCATTGCGGTCCGTTTCGTTATTCATCGGCGTTTTCTTATTCATGAATGCATCGCGTGAACTTCGGGAATTTTTTCACATTTCCGCTTGCAAATCAGGCGCGCGATACGAATGATTCGAATGAAAACTGTTTTTGTTAGCTTTGCAACACAGTTTATTGTTATAAATTACAATAAAAATAAGTCACCCACATTCAGTAGTATTTAGTGGCTGGATCTACCGTATTAATGTCGTAGGAATTCATAACGTAGATATACAATATAATTAAAATTTGAAACAATCTGGAACTTTTGTTGACAGAATGCCGTGGCGTGGAGTTACGAGTGCAGGCTGAGGTAACTCGGGGGGCGCGATGACCGCGCCGGAGCCTCTAGTGCTTCAAGCGCTGCAAGGCTGTACCCGGGACTGTGACAAGTGGCCGGGACCTCGCTCTGTCAAAATCTACGTGGCATCTGTGTACAATGGTGAATATTGACATTATTTATTGACATAATACAAATGTACTTACGTAAGTATATTCATACCAGTTGTGCCCGCAGCTCCGCCCGCTTGGAAATCAATATTTTCCCGTTGCAACATTTCTCTGTTGCTGCAATCCTATTAGTCAAAGCGTGACGTTATAGCCCAAAGCCTTTTTCAATAAATGGACTGGTCAACACAAATAATTATTCAAATCGAACCAATAGTTCCAGCGCGTTCAACCAAACAAACAAACTATGTATTTAGCTTTATAATATTAGTATAGATTAATTTAGACTCATTATAAAGGATTGTGTTATAGTGTTCATTCAGTTATACATTTACTCTGAATTAATTTATATTTTGTAACTTGTAGGATTATTATAAAAAAAAATTGTTTATGAAATCGTAAATTAAGTATAATCACGATAGTAAATAACAGCCGTATTTAATCCGTAAGTCAAAATAACATAGGCTTAAAGTATGTATATCAACCCACCATCAAATGAACCAACACTTTTATTACTCTTGAAAACAAAATACCACTTTGTACACGAAGAGCTCGCTTACACATGTATGTTCAAGTCAGTCCTTAAATTATTTCCAACTCACAGAGTAACTTTTCATAGACATATAGGTACCTACCCAATTACCGATATTAAGACTCCCTAACATAAAGAGAATTGCGTATAAGTATTATAATACGCAACTGGCTACAGTCTGCTTTAGACAATTAAAATTAACAAATATGTACGTTTTAAAATCATTCATAGTTGTATATTGTATCGGCTATTGACATTTAAAGCATCGGTAACGGATACACATTGTAAAAATCCATATCTTTTTTAGATTTCCGCGAAGAAAGACGACAAATCCTCGAGCTCGTGGGTCCCGAACTGCAGTCCACTTACGATGATCGATACATTGAGGTAAAATCAGAAACTTTTAGTAGTTCGTAAATTGTCATCTAATTCAATAAAATAACTTGTTTTTGGGGCTAAACGCTACAAATCACTTTAATTTATCCCCAATTCTTAAATTAGCTGATTTCGTTATTTCGTTTAAAAAATAAGAAATTTTCATTGTTCTTTCTTTATTGCTCCCGGCATTGAAAGCATAGCTTACGGTTAGACGTACTAACTAAAATTCAAATCAGATTTTTAAACCGATTTCTTTTATCTACGTTAAGTAAAAAATGTAAGTGTAAAAATAGCTAATATCTACGTAATATTGAAATATTCGTGGTATTACGATGCCGCATTACAGAGGTAAGTTCGCACGAGATACCGACGCGACGAACTTTCAAACTGTCGCCGAACGAGAATTCAGATTAACTTTGTTAAAGTTTAGTCTGTATGTACCTATGTATACGTATAAATGTATTTACATTTATGTACATTGATATAAATTACAAAGCTATCCGTAATAAATTTTTATGAAATAATATAATTGCTTGACTAACCAGATAAGTTTTCGTTTTATCATTTTGGGATTAAATTACCATATCATGTAGATTAATTCTTGCGTAGCCAGGGCAAATATGTTTTACAATTGTTTCAAAAAAAGGTCTTTGCATAACCTAGTTGCCCTGTATTCAAATTCAATTTATTTTATTCATTATAAGGTATATACATACACTAAACGAAGGTCATGTTTTAGTCATTGTACTTCGGCTTTGTAGACCGGGAGAAAAAAGCCGGCGATAATAACATCCAGCACTCTTTTTTGTAAAACAATATTATACTAGTAATAGTACTTTAAGAATTTGCAGCATTTGTTTATGTAGCGATTATAATCTGCAATGTACATATATCGCTGCTTTTCATGAATACTCGCACAAATCAAAATTTTGAAAATACCAGTTCATAACACAAATAAATCCAA
>DWGJ01001119.1:0-22101 GCA_018246895.1 Aspitha aspitha aspitha
CATTTGACACACTCATTTGACACACACATACAACGTTCATTGTTTACATTCTGGTTGTCAATGTCAAACAAAAAGTCAATGTCAAACAAAAACCTCAGCTATATATTTGAGATGTTATAATTGTTGCACCTATCTACCTAGTAGAAACAAAGCTTACCCTACTACGAGAGATTTTCAAGACGTTTTTTCGGTAACGTTGTCTCAGGCCTATATACCATTATTTCATTTAATAAAAAACATAAAAGGAAGCACTCAGAATCAGAAATACTGACATCAAATCTTATTCTCGGTCACTTTTGAAGCTCTACTCCGATGTAATCTATTTTACTACGACATCAACGCCTTGGAAATAAATTAGGGGAAGTGACGGGCCAGATACTTTTGTATTGATTAAATTAAGAAAAGGAAATTGAAAATTCCTAATCAAATTACTTTAGAGTAAGATGGAAATCCAGTGTAGGTTGTGGTTTGATCAATACAGTTATCTTATAATTATGAAGAACTAAAGCCCTACTTGAAAATCTAATTCCTCCATCTTAGCCTAATTTTTCTAATTGATACACTATAAAGCAACATACTGCACACATTAAGTTGTGAAATATGTAGTTGTGCTAAAGCGATTGTGGCTGTGTTAGCTGGCGAGTATGATTTCTTCGCCTTAAATTCCATAAAAATATTAACATAGGCCATACCATATTGGAATTTTAATTTATTAATAGGTCAAAGTTGGGATCTCACAAAATGTCGAAATGCTTTTCGCTTTTTACAAAGTAAACTTCAGTTTTATATGAAGGTAAACTTGGGCCCTTGGTGTATTTTGCCGATAAAAATAAACGACAAACAATAAATCACCAACATATTTATTGCCATAATTTTTCTTATCATATATTTTGCATAAAAATACCGAAGTTAGCTGAAGCACTTTTTGCCACATACCTAACCCTAAAAATGGAGTGTTTTAGAGATATATGTGGTAAAAAATGAAGGCAGAAAAAGTGTCAGGTTCCGGCGTGATTCGGTCCTTAACTGTGGTATCTGTCATCAGTTAAGAAAAAATGGACGTTTGAGCTTGATAAATGATATTCTCAAGTCGCCGACGGGCAGTGGTCCGCGTTTGAAAAATCGTGTTTTAAAAATTAATAGACATCTCTACATAATATGTATAAAATGTAATATGTTCAGATATCTAATAACAATGATTTATTGGAGACTTTCAAAACTTTACTTATGAATACTTTGCTATAAATGTCTACGACGTTGCTACTATGCGACTCCAGATTAGGTACTGCTAAACTGCTATTAAGTATTATTTTATTTATATACGTCTAATGCTAAGCCGGCCAAGTGCGAATCAGCAAAATGTTCATTCCACAGCCAACATTGTAGAGAACTATTACTGTACAGGTTTCCACGTAATGTTTTCCTGCCCAATATTACCGAGTGATGCTCAATTGTTACTTAAAAGCTCAATTGTTACAAAAATTTTATATACATATCTGCATATAAATCGTTTATTGCAGCGGCAAAGATTCTACTCTCATTAAACGCCTATAAAAATACACCTTAACCTATTATTTACACTTATAAAATTACATTACATTACCATAAACCAAAAATTAATTACAACCGAAGTATTAGCAATATGCCGTTTACCAAACGCCAAATGCTAAAAAAATTTAAAACGATAGGTATATATCTACTTTTAAGTCGTAGGTACTATTATTTTTGGGTGTCACATGTGGCCGGCAACCTATTTTTATAGAAAAGGGTGAAGCCAAAAACTAGTAATAACTTAGAAAGAAAATCCCAGTATCATTTTTAGAATTTGATACCATTCGTTATAAGCTTATTGAAAATTGAAAAGTCAGTTTATGTACAAAGATCTACATTTCAACGAGATCGGACGGGCGATTTTTCCTAATACGTTCTTATTTGGAAACTGGTTTTTGCCCTTCAATATATTGGAGTGACTTCAATTGCACCTATAAATATTTCCGACTCAGTAGCCTTGAATGCTAGGCTATTTGAAAATGAGAATCGTGACACGAAATTAACTAGAACATTAAGTTCGCGGCATCAAAGTTTGAACAGATAAATTACCACCTTAATGAACACCAAAGTCGGTGTGCAAATTCTAGTTAAATTATATTGACCAACGACTTTTAATAACATTATATTTATAAAGATAAGAGTACATGTTACAATATAAACTGTTCCTTTTTTGGCTATTATGTCTTTATTGAATTTCTTCATACATTATCCTATTTCACTTATGATAAATAGCGTGCGTAAAAGAAGCATTTTTCTGACAAATTCCAATACCTATTTTCTCATTAGTTGGGATACTAAAATATTGTCATAGAAATATGAGATTTCGCAAATTCCATCAATTCTGTACGGCACATATAAATTAAGAAGCGTAATTTGTTACTTCATAAAGTATTTCTTCGTGAATGTGTCGATGCAAATTGAGCTAAACGTATCTTATACATACTTAATGCTCCAGATTTATTCAATCAGAGGTCAAAGGCTCGATGTTACATAACAATATAATAAGTAGATACCACAATGGGAACTTATTAGATCACTAATTCACAATACTCACTGCGATAACTTTGGTACTGTACCGATATGTTTATTACACGAATGTTCCATATTGTATTTCCGAATAATCCAATGCTGCGAGTATCACAATAACAAATATGAAGTATCTTGCTTATTTTTCTGATGCGGTTAATATTTTTCGAACCTTACTTAAACCTATATGTATGATACAATGTTCTGCAGATACAAGTACATACGTATACAAACATTCATACATTTGAATTAGGTTAACGCTAAAGAAGAAGATGGCTCACTAACAGAGATCAACGCATAGCCGAAACCACTGAACCTAGAGTCCTGAAACTTTGCAGATAGGTTCTGTATATTGCGGATCTGAGCACTAAGAAACGTATTATCGAATCCACCCTTAAAGCGGTAAAATAGGAGATTTTAACAAATTGCTATTTGTGACAATAATTATTATGTATATTATCTAAAAGATTGTAACTTAAATGTAAATGTATATTGTAGTTTAATGCTTCGATACGACCATATTTCAATACAAAGACCCTAAATAATAAAGATATTAATTCATTTCTACGCCGTCCGGTATATTGGACAGTCGGCTTACTTTTTTCTGCCCAATTTTGTACCTTGATTGTACTAAGGACAAGAAGCTAATACTCGTATGTAAGTATTTTAGTTCGGGTCTTCAGTTTACGTTAGTTGTAAGACGGGGGGACCATAATCCTTATTTAGCAACTTGACTACACAATGTTAGTGTTATTGTTAGACCACTTTGGCAATACAAGTTAAGACATACAGATTGTAAGTTAAGCACTTTAAGAACGTCTTAGAATTACGTAGTAGTTAAGGGAAGTTTGTAGCGCTCTGTCCTGCAAGGTTAATTATTTAATTAGTTATGTTTTGTCTTCATTATTTTATTCTAGCAAATAAGGAATGTATCTTATTGGATATACGTGTGTCACCGTGGCGGTAATGTTGGTTTCCCACGGTGCATGGTATAACTGACGTCTGTATGATAGATCAGCCCGCAAGACGCACCATGGGAAGAATATTGTCTTTGGAAGCGAAGGCAAACCTGTAGTAGTGTGTCCGGTACACCGGTAGTCCGTCTAAGATCCTCATTTACAATTTTAATTTAATCTTAATAATAGCTTAATATTTGCTAACTTTGTCATCTGTAATTCCGCCACTTGGTCGGATTTTTTTCATTTTCTATCAAATACTAGTATGCGTACAAACTGTCTTGTCCCAACATTGAAAGTTATGTTTATATAAAATAATTCAAGCGTAGTTGATTTTCCTTTTGTGTGTTACAATGGGTGTTTCCTCTCTCGCCGAGGGAAGTAACGATGGATGCATGGATAAAGGAATGATTGATGCCCCCTTAGATTGTCCGCAAAGGGCGTACTGATGCTCCCGTACTCTTCAATAGATTAATCAATGGATCTATTTTCCGATATTCGATAGTTTTTATGACTATAAATGCATGCAGGCAATATCAGTATAAAATTGACAAAAACTAAAACAATTGAATGAATGAATTGACAAATGCTGAATGAAAAAAACACGGATTAAAATAATAAAACGTGTGTTCCTTTTAATTCAGATATTGGATGCAAAGATGAATGTTCCCATGGCTCTGACGTTAAGTATTATTGAGATATTCCCAACGCGCTCGGAGCTTTTCAATTATCTGTAACTAAGAGTGCCTATCAGGTCAATAAATGTGGATTATAAAACTTGTATATTATAAGTTATGGCTAATGGAAACTTAATAAGTACGCAGATAAATTTCCAAGATTGTGATTTCAATTAAAACCAAAGTTCTATGTGAGGTTATAGTAATTATCTATTTTCGTGATTCATTTGTTTTGTCATTTCTTTTGTTTTCTTATTTATGATCCCGTCCACAATTTCGCCATCATCAGGGTTGACTGGTAGAGATTATAAAGGAAGGATAAAGGGTAAACAAGAAAGTCCAGATATGTTTGTTGCTGTTTATAAGAAGGTGGAAAACGTTCAAGCTTGTGTGTCTGTTTGCCCCACATTAAAAAGAAGCACGCATAAATCAGATAATATCTACAATATTGTAGAAATAGCCAATATTCACAATATTAAGTATCTACACGTAATCGAGATCACACACAAAAGTGTGTTATTATTTTTTACTTATTCAAAAAACAAACTAAACACAATTTTGTTATCATGTAATGGTCACAACATGTATGTAGGTATAATGATTCATTGTAGGTCTGCGTGCGTTTCCAAATAAGTTTTTCATACCATTACATTTCAAAACGATCAAGATTCAACAATTCATTATAAGTAACAAGTTTTTTTCCAACAATACCAAATCACAAAGCGGCCGAAACGAACTCTCGCAAGTTATTGTCCAATTTCAATAATTCTCCCGAACACGAAAGAATAAGCAAACAAAAGCGTGATTACCGCAAAACGTTTTCACGTTAAATCAGCCGCAACTTTTTTAATAAAAACCCTAATGGCATTTACAAACGTAAAAACACGAAGTTCAGTGGTAATTTGCATGACAAAATAAAAAAATTAATTATACAAGTAGATCAATCATGCGTCCAACGCAAACAGCCTACTGTGATGTTTTGCTATTTACGAGTATAATTTTTTTAGAACTCTTTTACCATCTTGATACTAAGTCTGTTGCAAGTTTTTGGCTTTTAAACTACTGAACCGATAGTGGCTCAATGGATTATGCAATAGTGCACTTCTAAAGATCAATAAAGACAGCTAGATGGAATCGATTAATTATTACTTAAGTAGGTATGTAAAGCCAAAGCTTTATGGCGCGTTATATATGTAAATATTTAATTGATACAACAGCGAATATTACACTTGTTTGTATACGACCGAGCAAACAATGTGGCTTCAAAGCAGTCTTATTTGTCGAGTGCCGCTTACGAGGCCATAGAACTCGGTACATCATATTACTTTGTATTTTACTACCAATCTGTATCGAATTGTTTCGATCACGCGCTAAAATTTGTATATTACCTTCCTACACGTAAAACGCAAAGGCGATAGGAGGTTATATCTCGCTTCACTGAATATTTCGTCGCATGACCTGAAAAGTAGGAAACATACATATGAGTTTTCATTAAGAATTATCGAAAGGAAAATTTGATCACCATGCCAGTGACCTTCAACATTCAAGACAGAACGATACGTTAACAAAGGTGTTTATGTACCCAAAATGGGGATCTGTATTCATTATTTAGACATACACATCATCGGGTTTCGAATCTGGTAACCAGCCAGAGATCCATATAATAAATACACAATAACAGTAGACAGATTGCCAAAAAATCTTAAAATCATTATGGTAAAAAAAAATCGCTGGGCAGTATCGCACATACATACACTACACACTTGTGATCAGTTCCAATTTTCATCACAAATATAAATCATACCGCTGTATAAATTTATGGTGTTGATCAAATATTTGCAGAAATTATAAAAAAATATTCTTTCACATGCCACATAAACGGAAGCTTGTTTTCCAATTTTCTTCTCCAACGCCCCGCAAATATCCCCAATCACGTTCCGTAAAACAAACAATTCTGAAACATAAGTAGCTTTGCTATGTAAAAGTATGCATACTGAGGAGGTATACATTGATAGTAATATATCTCTGAGAGTTTTCGAATATTCCGATATCGAAGGCTCCGATTATATGTAGTAGGTACTGTGAGGTTGACAAGTAAACATTTCGCTCTGTACCTACATATTTATGTGATAGCTATGCGTTGTAGTTAAATTATTCGCTAGTAGATATCTGTCACATTTTACAATTATTCTAAGATTTGAGATGAATATACAGTCGCTTTGTAGATTATCCCTGCTACTTTTATTATACAACATGACATTAAATTATTCACTGGAGATAAAAAAGCAATCTTAAAATAAAATACATTTGCAACCTTAACTGCTAGACAGAATGTTTTGCAATTGTTTATACGTGTTATGAGTATGGAAGGTATGCGCTGCCATCATTCCTATAAAATGTTATGTAAATATGCGTGTACACAAGGATATAGGAGGCTAGGATGAGGATATCTGGTCATTTAGACGGGTGTTACCATCCTCTACGACATTGCGCTTAAGCTACAGAGATAATTATGTTAAAAAGCTTTTTACTGAGAAAAGTATTTAAATATATCAGATCAGATATGCCTCAAAATATTCCACAGTTAGAAATATTGGTGACATTTTTCGAAAATTTAAACCATAGTAGGATTTATAAAATCTTAATATTTTAAATTCTTATCATCTTTTTTCCACTGTTTAGAGACTGGTCTCATCTTAAAACCAAGGAACATTATGAGTTTAGTTTACAATGCAGACCAAGTACGGGCCTGCTTACACAGACATACCTCATAGAAGATAACGGACAACTCCTCGACGATTATGTTCACACACACACACACACATTAATCATCACGGTCATTAGGGAGCTGAAGTCGTAATTGAAATTCAATACACATAAACAATCCCTAACGATTAACATAAACATAAAACCTTCCTATCGGATATGCTCTGGTAACCACTCACTTCAGAGATACAACAGACATACAAGTACATACTGCTTTACAGTCATTGAATATAATATCAAACGTACGAGTAAAATATAATTTAGATCCATACTATTTAGATACTTAGTGTTTCTACTATAAGTTTTTTCTTAAAGGTTTGATTTATAAAGAATTTGACTAAATGGCTGTGATAAGATTTCAACAAGAGATAAGTGAAATATTGTACAAAGTTGCGTATGTAAGTTTATCTGGCGAATTTTTCTCCTGTTTACTAAATTATTAAATAAATAATACATTGTTTAATGCGGCAAATATACGGAATTCTAACATTATTTTATCGTGTAACTACATATTAGAACATATTCGAGATTGAAACGTAATTTTCATATCGTATTTTTATTCGTTTCTCTGCCCATACAAAATGACGAAATGTTAGGTACGTGCAAATGGTTCTGTGTTGTATCTTTGGAGATTCATTCCGCAAATGGCCGGGATCTAAGTTAAGAAGGTCAAATAAATAACAAGAAGCACCACTTGCGTGCTGTAAATGGTAACGTAAACCTACGTTTACAAATTACCTACAAACATTCCCTGGATATAGAAATGTCTTAATAACTAAGAACATTATTATTTGGTGGTGAGATGGGCAAATGTTTTTACGACAATAGTAATATGTATTAACGATAAAGAACACGCTAGATAGGGCGTTAACGAGCTGAGCGTTCAATTTAACGCTGTTCGTAAACGTTCATAGCACCAAACATTTATTTTATACAGGACAACCAATTCGGACATCACGAACTTTCGTGTCGGGGCATCAGTCGCATATTTCGCCATGCAAGCGTGAAAGATATCATCCGAAGGACTCTAGTCACCGTCAACGTGCCGGCTATCTTAGCGCCGTATAGTTTATTTTATTTTATTGTAGGATAGGCTTGCGTTGGACTGCCTTTTTTATTTTAAGTCTGTCTCCACTCATCGTTATTTTTTGTCCGGTTGTTAGTTTATCTATGGTCGCGGCATCTCTGTTGTGTAGCCATCTCGATGTTGTAGCTCTCTATCCTATCCGCTGAGACAGTTGTGGCTCTTCTAATGAATAGAGCTACGGCGTCTTCGTAGTCCGTATATTATGTACAACTATCTGTATGCCGTGAAACAGCTCAACAGCGTGTGAGACACAGAGGCGAATGATATAGCACGTGATGATGGCAAACGGACCGACGGCATGCACTCGTTCCCTGGAGGCAGGGCAGATCACTGTGTTGATATGAATAAGACCTTTTTTTATACTAAACACATCGTTGCTTACACGCGCTAATTTGTAGAATCTGTGGATATAATAAAGATTTACGACCTATTAACTAGATAAAATCAGTTAACATTTCGCCGATTACAGACAAAGGAGCAATTTAAAATTCACAATGTACAACTTTTTCTTTGATTATTTATTATTAGTGATTTTATATTCGTAGTTCAACGACTTGACATGATTTTTACTCAAAAAGTGAGGGAGGATGGAAGGGACGATACTTATATAATAAATGTGTATTATTTAAAAATTAAAATAACGAAAACCATAATATTTAGGTGGTAACATTTAATTTCTGCCAAATATCATAAATAATTTGTAAATTAGGTAAATTTATAGGTATGTCATTTATTTTCTTTAGAAGTATTGTATAGTAGTAAAGCAATCCTTATATAAAGACTTCCATCGCTAAAGCTGACCCATATTGGAATGGTTGACTACACTCAGGTTGATTGCATCTCTTACATATAAAGTTACGAGTATACTTGTTTAGTATACACTTGTTTATAACTGGATTAGTGGCACACAATGTGCGTCATGCCTTACGGCCAACTCAAATCAGTTGTTCATATACTTCATATTTATTTTATTTTTGCGGAAGGGACTAATGCTCAAAAGTATGATAGTATATTTGAGTTATGTCGTTTCGTTTTTATTTTGAAAATTCCATGTTTGATAAATAAACATTATAATGTACAACGCATTAGAAAAACCTTATTACCTACTATTTTATAATAGTATATTGTAACTATTACCTACTTGTATTATTAACCCAAATATTATGTAGGTAAGTATCATTTATTTAATTTTGTCAAAATAAATTTTCTGCAAAAAGTGCTTTAGTGACACAAAAGGACCTATTATTATTATATTATTGTACGCAATGAAATTATATCAATATTTATTATATATGTGTGTGAAAAGAATTTTAATATTAGGTATATTCAAATGAGAATATTACCTACAGATATAAAAAAAATATTAGGGCACTGTTTCATATATCTACATCACCATTGCTTAAAAAAATATTAAACATCGAATAGGTAAGAATGCTGAGAAGCATCAGGCGCTTTAGAATGGAAATTTCCGATAAATATTCAAACCATTTATTGGAGATTTGGGCGAGAACATTAGCGAACTTTGGGGTTTATTTGTAAAGATTACAGTCGTATTATAAACCCTTACACTAATTTGAATTCCGACATGCATGTTATATTTTAGAAGATTAATTTACAGCCAATTCGTCAGTTATCTCCGTGACAAGAGTTGCTTGACTGTAATGTAATTCTAATGACTGACACCTTACACTATCCCATGTAATGAAACACGCAAAATTTGCAACAAGCGCTCGACCATTGAACAGCGAATTCCACACTGACCAAGATCCACCAATACATAGTTTTACGAAGGAGTGCTCCCTTACTATTCATACATCTATTGTATAAATAAAAGCCAACATCAATTCGATTATATAGGTACAGGAAATATGGTGGGACTCATGCACACAATCAAACCACTGGGCTTTGTATAGGATCGCCCGATTGCAAACAGCAGAAGGAAAGTAGTATGATAAAGATAAACAATTTCGCTATCATTATTTGTTTCCAATAATTTTGTATTGAAAATCTATTTATTTATTCTGAAAAACGGAAATAATTAAAGAGGGTCTACCTCTCAGTTGCCGGCTCAAGTCTGATTAATCAAAAGCTTACCTCGAGGCAACACGTTTGAGCTTTGAGTACCTGTAGCCGGGGCAAGCCCCAAATCCACCCAGCAAAATTAGTTTTATAATACTTCGTTTCGTTTAGCATTGGTGGCAATATTTAGCAACCTATATATTATAAGAAACAACTACCGACTATATCACTATTGAAATAACTTCGCCTTGTTAAAACAAAAATGTATTTTTCAAAGATTAACAAAATACGTTTAATATACTTATTTGCAAATAGTTTCCGTATTTTTACATATTTTATAAAATATTGGCCACAATTGGGATGTTTTAACTGTAACACATAACTTGTGCTACTCACATGTTATGTGATTCCTATTTACATAGATACATAAAATCCAAGACAAATGTATTGAGTTTATTGTTAAAGTAAACATAAAAACTTGAATACAAAATGGAATTACTGGGTTGGAATAGTGGGAGAGCGTTATGGTGTTTGAGAAACCTCTCAAGCTGATAGCTCTGCAGATCGTAAACGATGTGTTATGTTAAGCAGTAGCCAGCGCGGTCAGTCCTTAGTTTATTGCCCTTGACAAGTATCAATTGCGAATGACATCTTATTAGAGTTAAATAAAGGTTGTTAACAATCGTAGAATACGTAACTTCAATTTCTTAAGCGACATAAAATACTAATACCTATAGAAAAATGCCAATATCTAAAATAGGGACCTTTTTAAATCATATCGAACTGGTAGAAAACAGATTACAGAGATATGTAAAGTAAACGATTTAACAAAAATAGAAGAAACATACGTATTCAAGCCTAGAGAGATATCTTACGGAGTATCACAAGGTAGTATTTTAGGACCTCTGCTTTTCCTAATCTATATAAGTATTTTTCCCTAATGCAATAAAACAACCAATGCTATTATTCGACTATGTTAGCACTGTGATTTTATTAATAAAAATCTAACTACCTACTTCCTTGCTCAATCGATAGAAATTACGCGCTCATTCATTCATTCATACAAATTGATACATTATATTTCTGTTCTTTATTGTTTTGATTATTTGAATATATTGTCTGCCGTCGTAATAATAACATAATTTTTAGATCAGAAGCATACTGTACGGTCACGATGTTTGGTATGCGCATACATTTCACGATATGTGGACACTGTCAAGATTAGGCAAATAGTGTTATGTAATATTTGAATAAACATCTTAAATATTTTGTTGCTATCTTCCTCGTTTTCAAAATATCAATAGCAATATTTGGCATTTGATGTGCGGGCATCTATTTACGACAACATACCAAACGATGTCTTTATTTATTACTAAGGCCATTTGTCACAGAGAGAAGCAGCACCGCTGTACCTCTTTCTGATATACTATGTATAAACCATTTAACCCACGTAAATCCAAAATGGATCATCCAGGGAGTTATGCGCGACTCCAATCGGCTAAAACCACGAGGTGTTACCACGTAATTTGTAGACAACTTGTGTAGTAGGTACTTCGTCTTTCTTCCGCGGTCCCAATCATGTATGGCAAGCGAATTGTTCTCTGCAAGACTGTATGTGTAGGTGTTGCGTAACATATTTATATTTATTTTTGGTATTTTCTTTAACTTTTCATTAGTAGGGCATAACATCAAATCCCAAAAAGCTTGATCTGTAATCTGCAATAATCTGGATCGGATCCAAATCATTATGCAGATCACATCATATTAGGTTAATCCCGTTTCGTTTTGCTGCTTGTAAATATCTACATTAAAATTCACTCACATGTATATATCCATTTACGTTTAATGACCACCAATAAGGTTTTTTTAATACCCAATTAAAAACACAGCATTGACATATTGACATGACGATTACATTTATTACATTATATGATGTGTAACAACGTGATCAATTGCCACTGATCATTAAACGAATGTAGCGGTAGCGGAATCGTATCAACATGGCGTGGTGTTTTCAAACATATTTGCAAATGCCTAAAGGAAAACGTAAGACCTTGTAATTTTACTACTAACAACAAAACTTCAAAAAAAAAATTTTTGATTATGATTTTACACTGAAGCATATATATCCTACTGTATAAAACACTAGCTTGCTACGTAATTGTCTAGCTTTTAAAACGTTTACAAACATAATCATTAGCAAATATAAAAGCTGACATACGAAAAGGTACGAGAATATACTTACGTATCAATAGATTTACCCATTTGCTTAGATACGACTAATAGATATAAGCCTACTAGATTTTTATAACTCAGGCTGTGTATTTTCTAAGTAATTCAGGCACTTAACAAAAATAAAAAATGTATAATAAATAACCCCGACATGTGAAAAATGTTCTCTCAAGAGGGAACTCGCCCGGTACATTAAAACAATGTGTTAAATGAGTGCCCTATTTCCAAAAATTGTCAATGTGACTGATAATGTTGAAGAACTTGTAATATATACATGTATTACGAACGTTTTAATATTTTATATCATATATGTCGAACTCTTTAAATTATCTTCTGTAATTATGTTCTCATGTAAGTGACGACTATGTCTTTGTTGGAATAAATTTCTTTAAACCTAATAAAAAATTACTAAAAATTACCTTTTTATAAAGAACCTCTCATCATTGTAACTTACGAGTAACGCAATCTTGCCTATCACAGGATTTAAATGCTTACTACAGCTAGATGTCGATAACACGTATATTTCTTTTTATAAAATATATTTTCTGTTCAATACTCGTATAAGCTTCGTTACTGAGGTGTGCCAACTGTAAAATGTCATACTACCACGAGGAGTCTCGTCTCGTCGCTGACCTTTGATAAAAAGCCAGTTTGCAACGACACTTCAATGGATATCAAGTGCAGAGAAATTTTCTTCAACACAGCGAATATTTATGATCATTTTTGGCGTTCGGCTCTGAAGGGGAACTGGGACCAAATTGACGTTTTCATACAAGACGAATTTTTAAATAAAATGTTCGCTAGCAAACTCTCAACTCTAACGTTTCTTAACAAATATCTTCCCAGTTGATTCGTAAATTTATTCTTAGATTTGTGTGTGCTTCTTTAAAAACTTTTCACTCTATAGATTTCTTTCCTTACATCGCTTAGCTATATATAGCTGATGCACATACGTGTTGTATAATACATTTAACATGTCAAATACATTTAAAATATCAAATACTTACATAAATAATACTCAGTACCTAATGAATTAATGAATAACCTAACCATTTTTTTCAGTAACTTTCATTGACAAGTGGCCATTTATGGACATTAGCGATTTAGCGTTTATTTTGTCGACGTATCTGATTTTTATATCCAAAATTGGACCGGCTCTCATGGCAGGCCGGCCGCCGTTTATGCTGAAAAAATTCCTTTTACTTTACAACGCTGTAAAGATCGTTAACTCCAGTTTCTTAGCTTATAAGGTAAGATAATTCTACAATAACAAAACATGATACATAATTGCGTTCCGTTGAAATGACCTGTGCTTCGTATTGCGCAATAAATGAGTGCGTGTTATAATGCTGTTTCCAAAAACAATAACTCATTTATATAAAAGTGGTAATGTAAGAAAGAAAATGCTACAGACGACGGTGATTACTTACTATAATATGGTCCATATGCCTGTTTGTCAGCTCATTGAATAAAAAAAACAAATGTAATTTGGCCCTAAATCCGCGCAGATGAAGTCAAAGCACAAGCCAGGGGAAAGTAAAACTATAAGTCACTTTCTATATCTTTGTCTTTTATATTTCAGTTTCTTTTCTACATTATCGATAAGGGTCTATTTCCAAGAAAATGTGAACACGATGAGCGGACCCTTTACGTAAGCCTTCATGCAAATACATACCTACATATCTATTTAATTGTCTCGTTAGTTACATAAATTATACTATTAAATTATACATTCTAAAACCTAGCGAATAAATATGCTCATTCTTAAACGTAGATTATCTAGAAATGCAAGCCGTTAAAGTTGATATGGATATAACTAGTATGCATTTTATAGGAACACTTATAACTAGTGTGCATTTTATAGGAATATTTTATATCTGCATTAGTATAGTGCGTTCTTAAAAACATGTCTTTCAAGTGTGAGGACATAAGAACAATAAATGCCTTTTATAAATGATTACCGATACGTGAAATCAGGTAAAATGTGACAATTAAAAATAAAATAATCGTAATAAATATTACAATATCTTATGACACCCTCAAACATAATAATATATGCATACTTTTGGAAAGAAACAACTTTAATCAATCCTTATAACAATCTTTATTTGATCCGACTTGTATTTCAGATAATCGCAGTTCTGTACTGGAGGTATATGGCGACAAAAGTTCTAGATCTGCTGGATACGATATTCTTTGTGATACGTAAAAAGTACAATCAAATGACGTTTCTGCATGTGTACCATCACGTGTTCATGGTGGTCATCACTTGGTGGTGTCTGAAGTACGACCCGTCCGACCACTGGGCGTTCATGGCGTTCATGAACTGTACCATACATGCCGTCATGTACACGTATTACGGTATAGCCGCGTTGGGACCGAGATTCTCGAAGTATCTATGGTGGAAAAAATACTTGACTATGATGCAATTGGTACGTAATTGCAATTAATTTGATTTATTTATCGTCAACCGGTTCATTGTGCCACTCATCGAAATTTTGTGTCGCCTTACATAACACATTGAAATCTAAGGTACGTAAGTTACTTCATGATGCTTTTCTTCTCAATAAAAACGAGTAATATTTAATTTTGAAACCAAACGTGCGTGCCAGATTTGAAGCCCACACCTACGATGTGGCAAGATAAAATTCTGTTGCATATTTCATAAAAATGTTTCATTATAATTAAACACAGTCGTAATTAAACATAGCGTACCTTGCATATATTATGACTTAGTATCTGATATTAAAAAGAAAAGTATATAAACTTTATAGTATCTTTAACACAGCGAGTAGAAATATTCGTTAACGCAGTTTAGAAAACATTAGTAGTGATAGAGTCTTACACCAGATCCATTTAATAACAAGTGTTCAGTTAGTTACGGTTACACAGAGCGACTTATTCCTAAGTGTCCAACATAACATGTATATAAAACAATGTTTCCATATCTAGAGAACCCATGTTACAAGAGTACCTACCAACATTAGATAAATGGTCAACGGTGTTTCAAGTTATAATGACCTTCACCACTGATAGTACCATACAAGATTACTCCGGAGAATTGCTCTCCAGACCCTAATAGATAAGATAATATCTGGAGTCCGGTTTGATTAATGTCATCTTCTGACAAGTTCTACGGCATTACGAAACAGAGAGATGACCACCGGGAATACAAAGATTACTACGATAAATTACAAATATATTTACACAACTACATAACACATGTCAGCTAAATGTACCTAATTAATTTTGTAACTACAAAAGTCTGACTTGCAGTCAGTGAAGGTAAAAACTGTTTAATCAAATGGGTAGTACATAGGTACTAGCATAGGCTTTCTGAGATCAAAATTCAAATTATTGCCTACATCAGACTTGAATATACTCAGCATACTATACGCAATATAGACTCAGATGTAACGGTGGCTCGAGAATAAAACGTAATTTAAAATGTATGAGTTTCTAAGCCTTTATTTCTCATTTCTCATTTCTTATAAGTGTTCTGCTGTTGGTATTTTAATACACTTATTGTTGAGCGCCTTTCCCAAACACAATACATTATAACGAGAAAAAGAAACAAAAATTATATCGTGTGAAACATATGACATGAAAAATTGTTTCGAGGAAAATACAGGAAACGCGAATAAAATACATAATGAAGGAGGTCTGTCCTGATTACCGTCATGTACTGACAACCACAAAGAGGGGAATGTCCAGGAGACCCTCAGGAATACGAACGGTTGAGATAATATGAAACATTATAATAAATGAACAAAAAATCCACGTAGCGTTCTTGATAAATAACAAAATATGGAGAGAACTGTCTGAACAATCGGCTAACCTTTATGAAATCGTATTTTTGTTGAGAGGTATTTTATCTCGATCGTAATTGCCTACAAATTTTCAGATTTCAGTAAAGGTACACATCGTGTAGCAATGAAAACGAGCACTTGTTATTATCTCATGATTTAAAATGAAATAAAATGCTAAATTGTGCTCCCTCTAAAAAGGTTTTAGCATATTCGACTACATAAATGTTTCAAATGTTATGCAAAAGTTGTAACTGTGAATGTAAGGTTCTGAACATTAATTGATATTGACAAATATACATACACTTTCAATGTTATTAATTTTGAAAGTTTAAAGAATGGATTAAATAGGCGTACCTAACTGTAGGTACATAAGAATATAGCACGCAATAAAATAATTTTCTTTTTTACAGATTCAGTTCTTTTTAGTAATATCGCATATCGTTATTCAAACTTACTCCTCCGAATGTCCAATGCACGTGGGGTCTTACGTGGTCAGCCTCTCAAACTTGGTGCTGTTCATCTGTCTCTTCACTGACTTCTATCAGAAGCAATATAAAGATAAACGCATAATAAACAAACCAGCAGCATTTGCATGTATGAAACAAAATATTGATTAAGTTCGTTTCGAAATAATATAAATGGAATAAACTGTCTGCAATTTCTTATTTTTATTTCGTTTTATTTTTATTAACTGTTTATGTAGTCTATAAGATCTATAGCGCTTTGATGGTGTTATTTTTATGCCCTAGGAATCTGGAACTGGAACGCAACTAATCTGAATGGCACTAATCTTATATGGTTGGCTATAGACACGTACAACCTTGAATAATAACCACCTCGTATAATCATCCCTTTTGTCGTTACTTTCTTTTTGTTTTATAACGTGACCTTTTATGGCTCATTGGGTGGCTGTCGAGATGCTGAGATGGTAACACTTTAAAATAACAAGGGTATTGATATCGGGAGCTACGTTGAGGGCTTGAGGGCTACTCAAGCACGTTTGCTTTTGATTCTTTTTGATCTTTCCTTTGAACGTTCCCAAGACGAATTATCTTAACATACCTACATGAGATAAATTTTAAAAAATATTTTGGTTTAGAGCCTAATATTATTATATGGATATATTTCAGGGAGTTAATACATACTGATTATTGCACGCTTAGGTGCCATTCTTAAAAAATCATAAAAGTGTTCAAAGTCCATGTATCTGTGTCGTTACTGTGTGTACATAAAAAAAATAAAAAAAATAAAAATAAATAAATAAAAAATTAACTAGAACATTTCCTTTCAAATATCAATATTATAAATTCCTATGAATTTTTCAAAGAATACCGAAATTAGTTGATCAATTCATGAACCATGCAGCCCTTATTCTGTCGTTAAGAGCCTTTCATGTAAGCATTGAGACGCCAATTCAAGTCATCATCCGTAATTTCGTGGTTCCTTCAGCGAATATTGGATATTGGATCGCTTACGTTTTACATGAACAGTAAAATTGGTTTTGAACAAGAAATATCAAATAATTATATATCAGTAATTGAACATGACCTATTGTTTCATATTACGAAAATACACAAAGGCTCTTTATAAAACTGCATACAGGACTCCTTGGTATTTGATATTATTGTAACAAAGCAAATAATATAAGATATGTAGGTATATTGATATTCTTAATACTAACAACAGAAATCGAGAATACATGTCCAGGTAAAACGTTTTCAATGCAAGCAACAATACGATATTGTGAAATAAGAAAAGCTATTGAAAATCGTAAGTATCATTGTGTACGCAGTAAATATGGGTCTTAAATATACACAGTACGCCTCGATGCAATATACTTATTATATTTTAGAAAGAACAGAAATATTCACAATTCTTAGCTCTGTTAATACTTATATGACCAAAAGGCGTAATCAATTTGGTACATTCCCACGTGTTTATAATAAAGATTATGACGCCATTCTCCAAATTGCCACCACATTACATTCTTCACCCGCCATCTAACTATTTTGGACCGTGGACTAGAATAATTCGGCTATCACCGCGTGCCAACGTAATAAAATCAGCCTCGAGGGAGTCAAAGCGATGCGAAAGGGGTGTATACCGCCACTAAATGGACCACTGGGAATTCTTTCTGCTCGTTTTTCTTATGAAGAGCCCCTAAGCGAATGCCTGTGTCGTTGTGTTTAGTATTGAAAAGCACCGTAACAATCACACACTGCCACTGAGATGAGATCGCAACTTATTATTTATTATTTAAGACTCGCCTATTAGTCAAGTGGTTAGAGACTCTGATTGCTAAGCTGGGTTCGTTGGTTCGATTTCCACGCAGCACAAACGTTGATATAATGAGCACCATTTGTTTGTTCTGTGTCTAGGTGTACTAAAAATGTATAGTATGTACATATATGTATATTTATCAGCTATCCGGTTACCATAAAACAGTAATTTAATTGCCTCATTTAATCAGACTGCTGCGCTGTATGTACAATTGACCCAATGATTATTTATTATTAAATTGTTATTAATATTAATCGCTGGGCTCTACTCGCATTTTTTCTTCTAAGTATATCTCAATGCATAGTGCCACGTTGCGAGTTATTTCAAAGGTAATCAAATTCTTGTACTTACCCAACTCAAATTTTCGTCCAATTCAGAGAATTATTTTAAAGGAAACTCATAATTTATAGTATATGTATTCGGTTTTTTCGTGATTATCGTCCGTAACTATAGAGTTCAAAACATGTAGGCAGTAGGTACCTATAGGTAAAATTTTGTCTTTTAATCATCCGGCAAAAGTAATAGCGTGTTGCATTAGACAAATAGATTTGATAGATAATTTATATATTAATTATAGGGCATGTTAAGATAAGCACTACCTACGTTATAATGTAATTAGCTATATTGAGCTAAGTGCTTTTGCACAAAATTATATTATATTAGTGGTAAAGTTCAAACTAATTCCTCTAAAATCTAATGTACCGCAGAATAATGGTCACTATGCAGACCTATACAAAGTTTATAAAACATTGTTTAGCTGCTACCATTAAAGTATCCTACTATAACAACCGTACTTGTTAGGGAAAATTTGTACCTACCTACCTTCTTCCCAAAGTATGTTTCTTCATGAATTCATCAACATTTTCATAATAGGTACTTTTGAAAGTTCACTTTAGGTATTGTGAAAAGTTTCGTATATTCAAATTCCCCGGAGATTTTATACGCTACGCAAAGTAATACCTTGAATAACGTTTTTTCTGTAAATCCCACGACTAAATCTTGCTTCAAAAATGTTATTTCAATGTCTAGTACAGAAGGGTATGAACCGGTTTAAATCATATTTTTGACAAAGAAATTATTATATCTACCTTTCGGGGTGTTAGGTATCGAAATAAAATTTAAAATCTGCCGAAGCTATTGTAAAGCAGATGGTAAATAATAAATAACTTATTTAAGAAGTGGCTAAAAAGTTGTTATCCAAATATGTAGTTATAATGATTTTTAGTATATTAGTACTAAAAATTATTAATTAAGTAAATATGACACTCGAGTAGAAAGATTATCTTCTCAATTACGTAATGATTTTCAGTCCATAGTTTTTTTACTTGAAATTAGCTCTGTCGAAACTCAAATTTTTTGCCAAGTAATAGATAATTTTTTCCCTAAGTATTATCTATCTACCTACTTACTTAAGAATCCTGATCCTTGAAAAAGATAATGTGCTACGGCTAGCTCAAAGCGAAAAAATTAGGTCGATACCTACCTATTATGTATTAGGTGTTGTTATGTTGATTCTACGTATTTTGTGTTGATAGACAGTTCCTCATATGTACATAGCTGGTCATATTATGTACCTTCCTATAAAATGTCTACAGTAAAATCCCAACTATGACTGAAAATGTTTTAAATGGATAGATAAATTTGTACGTATACGTTACAGCATTAAGCAGCTTTTTTTAATGTAAAAACATAATTACTGGCGATTAAACTCATATCTACAATAGTGAATAAAAAAATATTGTAACAGGCGTTATGAAACGATTTTTGAAAAGCGAAACTTTAATATGTCTATCAGGCAATTGCGTCCTTTGAAAATATACGAAATAGACACTCGAAAAATAAATTCTACCTTGTCTTTTGTCTTCCACCTTCCAAAGGAAACACGCAACAAAAATAAATCTACTTCCCAACAATAAATAATTCGACCTTCAGCCTGTCATCTGAGACCAATGTAGACCCTTCGGAGGAGATGGAATAAAAATCAAGAACATTTGAAGAGCAATCTAAATGTCCCAGAATTCTATTTTGCCAACAAAATAAAGGTTTTGAAAGTGTACCCTTATCATTGAAAAGGTACTGTTTGTATCCAGCAACACCTCTCAAGTAAACAAAGTTCCTTTGAGACACATTTCTAAGTGTAGGTAACCAGAGAATTTGAGTCGTATTTATTTATTTTGTTATACTGTTTATTTATTTTACCTGTGACCCGTGGTGTTACCCGTGTAGATTCCGATCCCTAGGGAAATCGGTATATAACTGTTTCGTCGAATATCGCCTTGACGTCACACACGTAGGTCATAATAACAATTCAATGTTTGAAATTACTCGTACATGTAATGATCTCTTCAGGACCAGATAATCATTTACCAAATAATGCACATTATGTACATGTGAAATTAGGAATATAGTATTTGGGTGTAGGTTACTGAAAATAAACTATTTTCATTAGCAGCCGGAGTACAGTAGGTACATTCTTGTAATAATACATCCAACCCTGCTATCGTCAGATAACACCCCTCAAAACTATAGATTTAAGGCAGTTTAAAATCATCCGTTGTTGTGGGGTGAATTTTAAGTATCAAAATTTTGTACATAAAGGTTCTTTCAAATATACCTATTAACATGATGAAAACTAACGACTTCGAACATTACATTCCAATAAAATAAAAACCCAAAATATGAAAATAATACTTTTATTTCACAGCATTTTCAAATAGCGTCAGAAACTTCGGCGATCCACCAGAATGTCAAATAGTTTTCTGTATACGACGAATACATCATTTCGTTACGATTAAAATTATTTAACACATGTTTAGATTTTTTTAAATCTACTGAATTGGGTTTGTGTTTTGTGGGAATTTGATTAGACACTTTAAGAGAAGGCGACTTGTCAAATCCATTATCTTCAACTGGTTTTGTATCTAAATTAGTATGAGTGTTCACATTTAATGCTGCAGGTGATTTATCAACAGTGTCCACTGATAAATTACAATCAGGTATTGTCATGCTACAATTAATTGGTGTATTGTTCATTTGTGAATTCTCAGTGTTCAACTTTTGTACGTATAAATGTGACTTATCAAGTGCATCCTCTTTCAGTACAGTGTCTGTACTGGAGTGACTGACTCCTTTCTTAGCTTCATCTAATCTACTCAAATTAAGCACTTGTGATGTGGACTTTCCAATATTCAGTTTATCTTCTTCTGTTGAAAACCCATCTTTATTAAATTCCAACGTTGATACTGCAATGAGGGCAGTAGTGTTTGATTTAACCCCGTTAATAAGGTTAGTAGGGTCTGCAATAGAATGCTCACCCACATTATCTAAAGCAATTCTTTTCCGTGGAGGCTCTTCAGTGTTGTCTTCTTCAGATAATACAGGACTAAAGTTGTGAGCCAAATTAAGTTTGACATGGCCCTCGTGATTTGTATCCATTTTTATGGATTCATCTGTTAATTTCAAATTTTGTGCTTCAATAGACTCGTTTTCACTGTCACTGCATAGGTTTTCCTCTACTTTAATGTCAAATGTCGAAATCCTTGTGTTAACTATATTTTTACTATCCATTTCTAAATGTCTATTAACAGATTCATCTAAGTGAAATTGCGATGCTGCAGGAGGTTGGCCAATATTTTCCTCATCACTGCTAGTTTCTTCTTCAAGAACTTTTGCTGGATCAACAAAATGAATCTGCCCAG
>DWGJ01001120.1:0-22097 GCA_018246895.1 Aspitha aspitha aspitha
AAATTTTTCCTAGATTTTCGTTGCTATAAACCTCACGGAGCCCGAGACCTTTCCAACGAATGCAAAACCGTGGAAATTGGTTCGTGCGTTCTGGAGTTATATCGTCAGGAAGGAAAACCCGACTTATTTTTATATAGTAGATTAACTTTCTATAAGCTCCTAATATGTAAAATCTTTTTGTGATAAAAAGGAGGTGGCTTAGCAAAGCTGAGTCGCTGTCTGAATTTCTAATATTATAACCGTTTTTAATAAACGAATAGTACCAAGATCGCAATTCAAGAGTGAAATCACGTATTGAACATAAATATATTTGCCGCATCTGTAAGCATGTGACTAGGGTTTAAATCTTGGGTAACAAGGATAAAATTGATAATACAAAGACAATTAAAATTTCATTATATAGTGGATGTCTAAAATAGTATTCAAATTCTGTAAGATTATTTAAATACAGCATAAACATGAAATATAATGAAATTACTCAGGACGATGTACATATATTTATAACAGTAAAAACGAAGTAGGTATGATGTAATACCGAATCCTTTGTTGTTTTGCACTTGTAGTTCTCGAAAGTGTTGTTAAATAAGATCGGTTGACGTCACAAATGCCGCATTGTTGCGGTTGTTATTAAGTGGATTAGTTTAGCTACGGCTTTATTATTCGGAAAACGTTATAAAATAAATTATTTTATTGTTTGATCACGTGAATAACATTAAATATTTACTGTAATACTTATAAAGTTGACTATTTAATACCATATTGTGACGACTTTTACAATTAATTGTACTTCACTGCATAGTCTCTTATATTGACTTACAAGTGATAATAAAATTGTCTTTTACTACAATTGATGTAAACATTGTTACTAAACTAATGGTAATCGGATTGCTTTTTTATGCCAACAAAACGTTACTTCTACATAATGAATTGTATACATATAGAATGGGTTAAATGGAGGTCGGGGATAAATAGGGTAGTTGTAAATAGTGAGAGAACCTGACAAGAACACAATGGCGTAAATATAGACGCTTACCGGTGGGTAAACAATCTATAAGGAATATCCAATACTGGCGGATGTAGGCATGTCGAACGGAAGTGTGCGAGTACTGTATCTAAACAAAACTGCGCTCAATCGTTACAGATTTATTCCGTGGTAATACTGAAAATTCGAAGCTCTAACGCCATTTTCAAAGATTATTTGATTGGAGCACGGTTTCCCATGGAAATGAGTTATTATCAGCAAAAAAGATGCCTATGTCATTCTCCAACCCATTAACGGTCTCCATACCAAAAATCACATCGATCGATTGCTCCGTTTTGACTTGGAAGAAGCAAAAACAAATGAAAATCACACGGCAACTATGTATTAAGAGAAGACTGCCTACCTCAGACCAATTTGATTTAATTATTCTCGTTCTTATTCTTTATGTGTCTCTGTCGGGTGTGAGATCGGTAATATCTCCCAGTGTGTGATATATTAGATTAAACATACGTATATTAAAATAGTCACACTTTGTTTTATTTTTCGCCAACATAATCCATTTTCCAACAGCGGTAATAAAATTTTTTGAAACATGTTCTTCATTTTTTGTGTCGCTTACCAATGTAATATAGCCCCCGGAATAGAATAAATGTGTTTATTCAATTTAAACACATTTATTCTATTCAATTGGCTGAGGGGTACCACTTTATAACGTCTTTTTTCCCAAACTTCGCACAGAATGGTGAATTTATTATTTACAATACTGTACTGAAGATTAACGTTTAGGCCGCCATTAAATTTGAAATGTTGCGGTAGCGATATTAAATGTAATATTATCACAAAGCTTCAAGGCAGATGACGTCACGGCCGGGTTCTTACGGCGGTAATTTATTACAGCGTAAAATTTTAAATTCTAGGCTGAGATTTAATTTAGCTTTATAGAAATAAATTTCTCGCGAAGTAATATTCAGTTTCTTTATGTGGAAATATGAAAAGTTATTTGATTAATGCTTTACCGAAAAATTTATTTTCAACCATGAGCAATGAAAAAAGGAAACATTTTAAATATATCTGTAGACGTGTTTTATACCGCAAGCATTCATTTGCCAATGTATTACCTACCTAAATTTGAGCAAAGATTATTTTAATGCGAATTGTTTTTAAGGTTTACTAACAGAAATTCAATAAAAGACCGATGTTCGTGCCAAAAAATGTATTTTGTTCTAGATTTTACTCAAGTGTTATTTGCGCCAGCTTTCTTCGCGTTTCCTACAAATGTTCCATTAAAGTATTGTTCGCCATCGGACAAGTTCTATGTTCTAGCACATTTCAAAAGAACGTCTATTTGTTTGAAAATAAAACTCTTAAGTGGTTTAAGTTTATGCATAAACTTTGTGTGGATATATTTAAACTAAGTTATTCATTGTTTTCAACTTAATTTTCACATGCTTAATGCTGTTCTCTAACTTCCAGGATAATGAATGAAACAGTTACTAAGTCAACGTCTTAGAAATGAACCAACTGATAGCGTTGTACCGAGTCGTAATAGCCTTGCCATCTTATTGACTAAGTTTTGGCTACATGACATTATTGAATTAGTTTTATTTAAAAATTAAATGACAGAACATAGAATTTGCCCACTAATCCGTATCTTCACCAAGCCGCACTGGAACAGCGTGGTGGGTTATGCTCAAGGTTTCTCGCAATTAGTGTACGCTGTTAACATAACCGGCTTGTGACATTTTTATCTCATAAGTACAAGCGGTAAACGTTGCAATTGAACTTGAAAGTCAATGTAAATGGAAAATGCTTTATGCAACGAAACGCATCACCTTAGGTTCGCCTCAAAAGCGATCGCATATTATTCACGCCCCATATACACACCGGCGCCAGCTCAGGAATATATCGTCGACGGCTCAATGCTCTGTTCGTGACAATCTAAAGCGTTTCTCAAATGCACCGTGCAGTGCGAAATGTTTGGGAAATGCTGGAAACCAGTTTACGATTCAATTTCAATATACTTTTAGGTGACAGGCTATCAAGATCAATAAATCATGAAAAGATAGATATATTACGATGTCGCAGGTACAATAATAAAAAAATATTTTGGAAACAAATATAAACATTGGGAGGGTAATTGTTGGTGGGTCTTTGTAAGCTATTAGCTTTATATTTGACTATATTTACGTGTTTATGAAAATTATCCATGTCAAACTTTTATTGGCACTGAAATTCTTAGAAATTCTATGATCGTTTGTACCTATTCACTATACGAATTTTTATATATTTTGATATTGAGATGAGTGCGGTAAATTCAAAATATTCGAATTGCGTAATAAAGGACTCGAACATGGGATCTCAATTGTATTATTCAGAGTGTAAATAAAAAATATTGAACAGAAATTGGTGCTTTCCGACGATATCTTCCAGCAATGTGTTGGTTGGTCTTGACAGGCCATTACGTGTATTTCTTTGATGCGAAGCTGCGGCATCTCGAAGGTAATTACCGTCATCTACGACATCTTGCCATCTATTATATGTATACACTCAATCTATAAAACTTCAGCTTAGGGATTAAGCTTATCTTGAGTTACACGAAGTAACGAGTTTCTTTGTTTTTGATATGATTGCCTTTGCGATAAGCTCTTGAATATAGCGTTCTTATATATAAAATTCTTAGGTGGCTTTCAAAAATAAAATATTTCGATGCAGATTCAATAGAGTTCGTTATTCACGTTTGGACGTGATTCGTAGAATCCGCAGCGGTATTTTTATTATATATTCATTTTTATAGTTTTCGTATTCAAATTTAACATTTTCCATATGCATTTAATTTTACTAGGACTCTGCGTTCTATTTTGTTCACATAAAAAAGATAAATCACCATTGTGACCTGGTAAGTTTCCTAAGTGATACAAATTGGAACGAACGCTTAAGCAATCCACACTGACTGTAATGCAGACCCGTAAATCGTTGGCTGCAATAAAAAAGAATTGGCCGCAACACCAGCTGTTTATCACTGAGGCTTTTTCCTATTTGTTTTCATTTGTCCCGAAGCCGTTATTTGTCCACTTTGTTCGATGTGAACCGCGCTTCAGGACTTCGGATGTAATGAAAAGTTTTGTTCGTTCGTTTGTAAGAACAGTGCAAAGTTTCAAGCAATAAGCGACTTGGATAAATGTTTATGGCCATAAATAATGACTTAAGATTAATGCTGTATTTAGAGATTAGACTGGAATAATGATGCATTTGGCAGGTCACTAACATATTTATGTACATATCGGGTTTTAAAATGTAACAGTTAACTTATTATGCAATTCTAATGCCTCACACGCAATCGTCTTTTGTTCGTCCTAATCGTCTTCCTTCTATTCAACCTTCATTTGTCAAACCTCACTCTATCTTTTCCCTTTTTTCTCGCTGATTTCTCTTTCACACTCTTGCCGGATACGTTCCATTACATTCAACTCATAATACATTATGTAATGATAGAGTTCGTATAAATTTGGCTACGATTTTCGATATCATAATGCTATTTGTATATCATGACGGCGTACATATGAAAAGAGAGATTTCAATTTACGTAAAACGTAGCGACAAATATTTTTTAATTCATGCATGTGTTATGCTTTGTGTCATGCCAGCTACATCGCGGCAAAGCTAGGTCAAATATCTTTTGGGTCAAGAGTGGTTCCACTCCACAAAGTAAAATTTTGCACATTTCAGAATAGAAATTTGAATAGGACGCTTAAACATACTATCCGGCACTACCCTCGGGCACTCTAAAAGGGAAATCGAGAAAAAGGGCCAAGCAAGTTGCATCGCGGGAGCAATTTACAATAATGTTCTAACTTTTGAGACCGATTTAGATAGATAACACCTATAATATTTTGTCCTATACCTTGTTAAAGTTGCATGCTTATACTTAAGAATTCTTAGTAAGTGTGTGTAATATACGTTTGTAATATTTATAAATTCGCATATGTGTGCACATATGTAGTATGAATAAATGAAATTACATCAAGTAGTAGGTAACACTCGGTTGTTTTATCGACAATTATTATGTTCTTAGATAGACATTGAGAGAATTTGACACTTGTATCTGACGTTTCTGTCATAGAGCTTCAGGATAAGCACAATTACAGAAGCATTTCTTTCATATTCCACATTATGTAAATACACATAAAAAAATTCCTGTAATTTTTATATTAAATAGGAAATCTATACAAAAAAATGATTTCGTTGCTTGTATTGAATGAAAACCATTGACACAGCTCGACGTATCGTATTATATGATCGGTGCGAACGCGGCAATTGCTCGAGGAGCGAGTACCTAAATCGGTGAATTCCATAAATGAAGGGTACTTGACCTTGGTGGAGTGGTTTAGAACGGTCTCATCTCGTTCCTTTTGGTATTGACGAGGCACTCGGTCCGGCCTTCTACCGAAGAGCGGCCCCTCCATGAGGGTGCTTAGCTCAGACAATCGATCAAGGCTGGCCTAATATCCGCTCCGGAAAATACTGAATCTTAATATTAAAGAATGAACCTGCTCGAGAAACAGGTGAACTGAATCCTTCTTATTACAAGTTATGTGTAATGGTATGTTTTATTCTTGTAATGCTTAATTATCAGGATTATATTTAATAAACCCAGAATCTCTGGCGCAGCAGTCATTTTCTCTAACTACTAAGGCAAAACGTCAGTCGAGAGGGCCATAATAAGCCCAAGTAGTATAATACATTGTAACATCTGACGTACTATTGACATACAGTTTATACACATTTTTTTCCTTTCTAGCATAATTCAAAGTTATTACGTTTCGCCGATTTGGTGCTTACTGGTCGTTCTCATTCTGTTAGTGCTTGCTTTTTGCAATATACCAAACTTAATGTTGTTTCAAGAGAATTTTTATTCAACAAATGTATGAATATACGCAAGCGGGCTAAAAGTCGTGAGTCGCGTAAATGGAGCGTGAATTATATACGAGATTGGCCCCCGGATTATACCTCGCAGCACCGCAGGTGTGGAACTCTCTTTACTTAAATACGTCGTTATATTAGAGATATTTTTTTATTCAAAAACGACGAACCTACGTACTCGCTGAAGTTCCCGTTTTGATTACATTAAATATAGATGGCTTTGGTAAGGATTTCTGGGAATCCACATATAATTTCACTTATTTTCTTTATTATTGTTTTAATTAATTTCGAGAGTATTATTTAGATAGCTGTGAAAGTATGTGTAAATTTGCGTATTACAAATTTGTAAAATGTAATAGTATATATGGTTTTTTAAAGTCTTGTAAGCGTATGGATACGGCTCATTTACATATAGGGCTAGACGAAATACATAAATATACTAGAGTACTAAACGGAGGATAAATTCAATGAATGATTAAATTAAACATTTGAAGTAAATTTTAACGCTGAATTGCAGTGCATGAAGCGTTACAGTTTTAGCATAACGAGGTCGTATAGGTATAAGAGCGCTACGTAGCTACGAGTGCTACGACGCTACGGGTTATCGCTAGCATATGTGTATGTAACTCAGTTTACTTGCTCGATTTTAATAATGCGCCTGATTTATTCCAATTTCTACCAAAACACCTTTTACGTCTACTTTATGGACGGAAGTCGGCAATTTCTAATGAAATTGTTTATATTCCTTGTACCTAACTGAGCAAACATCTCTCAAAAATCCGTACAATTGAGTTACAAATAATTTAAATGATTGTTAATTTGTCCTTGAACATTAATAATATTATAATAGAAGATAACAAATAAAGTAAGTCGTATTCTATTGACGTATGACGTTTGAATTCATAACGCGATTGCTGAAGCAATTAAAAGTTGAGGAGAACGAGTTTGCGTAGTTCTGTTCAAACAATAATATTTATTTGCCCCGAGCATGTGCAGCTTTTTAATATTGCGGGGAATGTTGTAAAACTTCAGTCATAATTTTGCGGGCGAGGTTTACGATGCTGAAGTGACATTGTATATTTTGGATGTATACGAGTACATTGTTACTATGACATCCTACACTATTAAGGAAATATGTAATTATGGTTAGGTTTATAAGCTAAGTGTAAAATCTAGACATTATTCTTGCGATGATAGTCGGTTCTGTGACGTAACGGATACAAGTGCGAAAGTTAAATCAAAAAAATTTTTGTTTGGTGTGAAAATTTGTTTTTGGTGACACAAGTATTTATTTGTATCTACAATGATGGTACTTCCGCTGGCGCTAAGCTAGAGTTTCTATTATCTTTTTATTACAACCGATGGTGTGTTATGTAATCGATGATGTAGCACGTTTGCCGAGCAAATGTCTCTACACTAATTTTCTTCTCTAATACATAGTAGTAATAACAGACTTACATGATACAGGTAAAGGTTGGTATCACATCCCTTGTCCTTGTCTTTAGGCAGCCCATGTTCGTCGGTGTCGCCTGAAAATAATAAAGATTAAGTTAAATCTTATACTTCAAAGCATACGGTATCATAGTTTAGCGGAAGCATGTACATGTATGTATGTATATATATGAAGGTCAATTTAAGATGCACCTTTTTAAAAATTTTAGAATTAACTTTCATATACTCGGCAATACACGACATTGAATTATTTTAAATGGCTTCATATATTCAGTAATGAAGTGTTTTATAATTGTTTAGTATCGGTTAATATGTTTGATATATTACGCGTGTAATACCATCTTATGAGAATCAGCTCGGTCATCACTATACGAGTATACACATCATAGGCTTCTTTACGTAAACACACCGCTCGTAATATCGCGGAAGCCGCTTCCGTGGCCGGAGAATGTATGTAGATAGAAATAACGAGAATAAATGTATAAATATTGTAGAGAGAAACTCTGACAAACGGAACACAGGTAATAGACATGAGTGGCGCCTTTGAGATAACAAAGGCTACGGTTTTTATGCTCAAAGCGAGATCTGAATGTTAAATGATATTCCTAAATACGTGACTACAAGTTTATTTTATTTCAAAGGCACGGAAACCATTGTGCTTAGTGGAATGTTGTTTAAGACAATGGGCAATACGATAGGTAAAGATAGCTTTTTAGGCTTAATTCTAAATGTAAAATTTTTAAAATATTCAAATCAGTCGACTGTGGAAAAAGAAAAGGTCGGAAAAGGAAATTGATAAAAAAGGGAATGTGTTGCAATTTAAATTGTAACCAAATTTAAGCAAAAATAAATAGTTCCCAATACTCGTTTATACTACAATGCATATATATTTTTATCAAATTTGTACATTTGACTGCTTATTTTAACTATTTATTTACAATATAACGTGTTTAAATACCAATTTTTATTTCATAAACTTTTTGAAGATCCAATGTTACGCACTCTCTCGCTTTAATTATGATCAGAAATATCAATATTGACGAGGACGTCTTTGTATCTACATATTTATTTTTAAAAAGAAAGAAATATTTTTTATCTTTCTTTGTAAGAAGAAGAAACAATTACAGGAGTCCTGTACAATTTGTAGTCTTGTACACGAGTCGCGTGACTGATTTCTTCAATTAAGTTGCGACTGGACTGGTTTTAGCTTGTCTTGAAGATTAACAACTATGAAGTTGTCTTCTAGAATCGAGTTACAAATTCTAGTTAGGTTTAATAGTACATTACCGAAATTTTATAAGAATAAAAGTTAAGTAGATATAATACGAATAGCATACTTTATTATGATGTTACCTTACAGGTACTCCTAGCTTATAGCGTAAATCCTGGTACTGAAATACCTGTCTATGTATAAAACAAAAGAGCACAGAACGTTCTAGTAATTCAATAATGTTTTACTCGTATTTAATACCGATCTTTGAATGTCACGGGCTGACCTTTTTCTAAAGTGATTTTGTGAACAGAACGTGTGCTGCTGTGTTCCTCACGTACTTTCCCCTTTCATCGCAGTTATAAATAATATGTCTATTACGGCAACATTTGTTTGAAACTGTTCGTGGGATTCAATTAAGTTTCCAGTTTTCAGAAATATAGCGTTTTATTACGTGAAACCGTGAGATATTGCGATATAATATTAAATTCCTCAGAAAATGAAGCTTGCTACCGACTAAATAAAATTAAAATGTCCTCATATTCTCCGTTCACGAATAGATCTGTTTATTATTCAATATATTTAGCATTCATGATTAAGGAACAAAATTAAACGTTTTTCATATGAAATTTTTGGCTTCCTTTTATTTTTGTGATGGTATTTTTATGATATAATATCTCAATGTACATATGTACATTAATTATAATTTGTTATTGTTGCTAAGTAATCGATGTACTCGTATCATGATGATCGTTAATCGCTATTAAATTTCACGACCATATTTCAGTGGCCACGTTCATTAGACGGTCGCCATGAAGAGTTAATTTTTTAAACTATGTAGATTAGTTCCACGATATTGTATCACACACAAGCTGTCTTTAAAAAATCACGAAAAGCCCAAAGTCTATGCTCTTTGCGGAGGAGTTTGAATTGAGATAGTTAATAGAATTTATGATAAAACTGACTAATAAAAGTTTCTATGGACCATGTATACATACTCGTATGATAAATTGTATTTTTTTTCAACCAAAACTAACAAATATGAATTTGTTTGTCGTTTTTGTTGGTATTCCTATTTCATAATATTATAAACATTGTCTCTATATACGTATTTATAACAATTTTCTTTAAACCTTTATTGCTACATACTAATCAAATCATCAATTTACAAATCAAATCGTATAGATAAAAGGTAGCCACAATGTGGATTACAGAGTGCTCTACTTAAAAAAAGTAATTCATTCCATAGGTATAAACAAACAAATTATTTAACATAGATTTTAATAAATTACACACTTAGGGCCCTATTTAAACAATAACGACGTTAAATCAAATAAATTACACAAACTTTTCTGTTTTATAATTATCGAACTCTCCAATGCGGCTTTTGTTCCAAGTCCCAATACAGCTTTATTTTAATTGCAAAGCTTAATTGGATTTCACTGAATGTATATTGCTCTGAGTTTGCGTGTGGAATTACAGGTGTCCAATTATTAATTATTGTACAGAAACGATCGGTTTTGTATAACCAAATGTCATTCCAAAGTTTTTGTTGTTTCAGTTAAGTTAATTTATCTTACGAGTATAACACTCTACATTAATGCATAGTAAGTGTCCGGTATCAAATTGTCAAATAGTTTTCTTGTAAGTACCTAGCGTATGTTAGTTGATAAAGAAGGTTACATATAAATATAAGTTGAAATGTCTATGCCACGGACAACATTTTGAAGTTTAATTACTTTGTGAGAAGAGATTAGCACGCGGTTCGTAGTGGGGCAGTGTAGGTCTCAAGATAACCTTCATATGTTCTGGAACAATTTCGCACAAGGACCACTATCGATATCTCAAGTTGGAAGCAGACTGAAACAAGCCCTAACTGGTTTTCGGGAACTCGTTTCCTAGTGTTAGTGTGCACTCCATGGATATCGCTCTCAGCTAATGGCATGTGTCTTGTAATAATGAAAAGTTACTGATCGACTCATCTGCTTTATGGTCGCAGTGAATAGGGGTATTAGTTACGAAATGTGTCTATTAACAGAAGCAAATGTATTCGTCGCTAACATATATATGACATGTAACTATGTACTACATAGAAGAAAACAACGAGATATGAAATACGTGGTACCGGAACGTACCGTACTTTAAATGATGACGCGAGATGTAGACTCGCTGGCTCTGGCTATTTACTTACATATATGTAGTTAACACATAAATGCAGCAAAGTAGACGGCAGAAGGCTGTTAATGGATTCCCAGCTATATATGTAGGTTACAACCATTGGGGTGCCAATAAAATCTTAAAAGTTTTTAAGGCTGGCAACCTGTAAACGACTCTTTTAGCGTGGCCTACCTGGTTGGCACAAGTAAAAAACATATAAAAAGCTTCTGAGTGTCTGTTGTACCAGTATAAAACTCATAGGCTTTAGGATACTCATAGGATTAGGCTTGTCGGTATAATGATGCCATATTGTAAAAAAAATATAGGAGGGTTTGGTAATCGTTGCGAAAGGGTTATAGGTATTTTAATGAATATGATAAAAGTTGAACTATGCGCCGGACGATTACTAGCGTTGTGTAAAAAATGTTTAAGTGTTATTAAATATCTTACTAAAAGATTTAGTTTCTGGATGGTACATGTCACTTTATATTAAAGAGAGTATCACAGAGCCACGTGTTTGGGATGATGGGCGAATAATAATAAGAATAATACTCACCAAAATCATTCATTCTTTTTCATTCTTTGGTTTTTATGTGCTTGTTTTCTACAAATCCTATCATTTCTACCGTAACGAAGCTCTACTGCATTCTCTGCTACGCGGTATTCCTTTTGTGCTACGAGAATGACGAAATATAAAATGATAGTGACATTGCTTTTAGCTCGTGGTATCCAATTATTAATATAACACGGTATGCAGTGTAGACATTTGTTGTCTAGTTCCACTATACGCTTTTAGTGGCTGTTCTCGTACGAGCGACATTCTATACGGTTATTGTGTTAGGAAGTTCTCGGAATATACACGTTCCCTTCTACGACTCGAATTCCTATTGTGTTCGTACGACTTGACTTAGTTCATCCTTTAATGTACATCTTGTAAAGAACAATAGTGTCGAATGAAAATGGGATAAAGCTATCTCTATTTCATTGCGACGAGATAATAAATGTTTAGTGAAGGGAATTGGAGCATTAAGATTAAGTGCTTTCCGTGTACTGTTGGTTATTACAGATATATGTAAAATATATCCACAAAGTAATAATATGATATTACATATACATAAATTTGTAGTTTACTATTTTTTCTTCGATATGAGTAATTGGTGAAAAAAGCCAGTTTTCCAATGGCTATCACTCAATGTTATCCAATATGCTATAAATGGCCAAATGTGCCAAAAAAGTGATAGTTATATCTATAACCTCCTTTGATTAGATATTCAAAAGTTTAGTTTAGTTGACCATTGCAGATAACCACTTCCCATATGATAATATCTTATATTTAGATATGGGTTTACACATTCTGATCTATTTGTTGTTAAAAGTTTGAGTATTTCATTATAAAATTCAGAAATACAGAATAATTTGTACGAAAATAACTGTAACATTATTTCGTTAAGTAATTTATTTGGGTACTAAGCTTAAATTCTTTTTAGAGCAATTTAAATGTAACGTTCAAAATAATTGCGGCTTGACAAGCACTCTCATATGAACTCCTAGGTCCGGGAGCTTTTATTTCAGTTGCTCATGTCGTGTGGCTAAAGTTTCCTCGAAACTGTGACGACAGCCAGGGATTTGAGGTTGAGAGCAATACGCGTTCCGAATATATATGTTATTCGAATATATATGTATGTTCCATAGCCATATTTCACAATTAAAATTTAAAATACATACTATGTATTTTGTAATAAGGATAACGGAAAACGAGAACGTTTTGGAATTACGTTGGAAGTAAACTTTTTGTAAGGAGCATAATTGATTAGATTCTGAATACTTTGTTGATGTAAAAAGTGTCTGTCAGGAGTGTTGAGCCGCAGGATGACGCGTTAAGCCTCGCCTACGCGGGTCAGTGAGTTGCCAAATAATTACGACCTTTACAAAGATCTCAATTTAGGGGCCTTAGAGCTTACATATATGTGATAAATCTTTGTATTACGATTATTATGTGTAAATCGTTAGTACTTTACAATTACTATCATTTATACTTATGACAGCATTTCCAATATTAGACAGGCCACTTACGTAAGTACGAAAAAGTATCTTTTCATTAGCAAAAAATTTCAAGATCAAATTTGATAGGGAAATTTCGTAGATTCTTAAGTTTTAATTAGAACCTTCCCTGCCAGTTGGGGAAAAAGGATGATAAAAACTTATTTCCAGTGAAACAGCTAGCTACGTTAGCGCCCTACTTCACCTACTTGACCTTTTCGAGGATTAACATAAATAAGTGAATTCGCTCACGTACAGAAATTACCTGGCATCCTAAATATCTAATTGAAAGATATATGAATAATCGGGGTAATTTAAATTTAAGATCAGGTGGTTGAGCATTAAACTGGGTAATTTATGAAACAATGCAATTTAGTCTTTTGCTATATAAGGTCAACAACCCCCTGAAACCTAAGATATTGCAGTATTCGTGACATATTTGAGATGAATTTTGAGATGTCATGGGATTACCAAAAAGAAGTTATTTTAATAATATAAGTATCTTTTAAATTGAAACAAAACATTGGGAGTACACACAAAAGACCCCCATATAACAACAAAATTCAGTCAAAGTACAAAGCAAAGTGCGAAGTACATCAAACAAATTTAATGTGCTTGTCACAAAATGTTGTCCTTTTTGAAAATCGAACCCACGATCTTCGATTTAGCAGTTAAGGTCTATAAGCACAAGATCAAGAGGTAAGCTAATTTCTTAAAAATGTACTAGGTATTCTATTATATACGTGTAACCATATCATGGTTGACCGCGATCCTATCTGAGAAGATATTTAAATGCGTCCGAAGTTGAATCGTTCATGGGTATAAAGCCCATTTATCTATGATTTTATATAATGACAAGTTATTTAAATTGTTTATATTACTAAGCGGTAATCCCTGTTCATCCTAACTCAGTTTAGGGTATTCCATTTCAGTTCAAAGGGACTTTGTTGTAGCCAGGGATAAGCTTCTTATAAACTTTGTATATTAACAACTCAACTGACGAACAAGTTTTGTAAAGGATTAGTTCGTTTGACATTCCAAAAACATTGAAGTTAAAAAACTGTTTCTATTTGTGTCGTATATATAGTCGTTACCGTTCTGTATTACTTTACTTTTTACTTTTTATTGTTTTATAGGTATTTTGAATCCACCAATTTCATTGTTAAGGATAAGAATTCTCTTGATTATCGCTATCGGAATAAGCACAGCATCAATTGTTGAAACCTAACGAACGTCCTCTACATTCATCACCCTCTTCATATATTTTAGATAGATTCACTGTATTCAATATTATTTTGTTTTACTCTTTCTTATACATATATGCAATATCATTATTTTCTGCATCATATCAACACGTACATTTGCTAGTTTATAACGATTAGCAAATTACTTTTAGACTTTCAAGACTATTTCGTTGGGAGACTTCTATTAAAACCATAATGTTATAATATAACAAGCATCTCGAAAAATATACCTATACACAAACTACTAAAATACGTAGACGTAACTATTTAGTAACAATATGGTAAACTTGGTGCAAACTTATTGCAACAGTTCTATGATTTTCGTGACATGTGTTAGAGAATTGCAAATATGCAACACAAGTATCTTCCACCTACATATATGTATAAATATATTACACTAATTCAAAACGTTCGAGTATAGACAATGATTATGATGTAAACGAATTTCTTGAAGCGATAAAATATCCTTAACATCCCAACTTTTGGATGAATATCGCTCTGACAAAACTAAACTTAAGATTCGCGTGGTTGTACTTATAGCGCCGCTATTCTCCACACCGTATTCCGATAAAAGCTTGCGAAAACCGATATGCGACAATACCAACTGATATGAATAGCGATGTACCGTATACGCGTTATCTATAATAAGATTGAGCCAATGTTTTTGCTTCGCTTTTGCACGATTCGGCCACATACATGTCTAAGTAAGAATTTGTCATTACAATATATTTTCTATATACATAAATACATTTTGACAAAGTTTACTTTAAATTTACGATATACAAAGAGCATGTTGTGAACGGTTTCGAGACCTATTTAAGAGAAATAATCGTAGCACGTTACGTTTATACAAGCAGCTTTAATCGTTGAAGTAGCGCACGCAATAAAAGTTCTCAGATTGCAGGTTTTTTCCAACTCAATCCGCATTTATCGTCATAAATCAATAAATGTATACATTACCTTCGACATTTATATGCGTTTGTTTATCGGAAATCAATCTGCGTATCGCTGGAACGAATATTAATAATATTTAAAATCAAAGTGCAAATACATATATAGATTTATAGACGTGGTAATCTGTTCCTTTCTACACATACATAAATATTCGCTTTATTTAAACGCTCTTAGTAGAACAACAATATACTAACAGAATCGCTATGAAAACACTTTAATGTTAAACACTTTATAAGAGAACCGAGAACAAGAGTGCAATTTATGTTGGAAAATGTTTCTAAGCGAATTACGACTGCATTTATTCGAGCGTTCAATAAACTTTTCCATTGCAGCGTTGGTGACTTCGACTGCAAAGTTTCTTCGACATGAAAAAGGCGGTCTAGCCACACGTGTTCAATTGGTCTGCCGGCCACAGTGTTTGAGTCGATGAAATCAATGGAACGGTTAATACTCTTGCAACTTTTCTGACGTTTATGACAATCACTTTAATATATAGAAAAATACAATACATACAGTAATACTATACATTGATCATTTTATCATAGATAGAATTTAACTTTAATGGTGTTATGAAATGGTGTAAATTTGGTTTAATTGACTTCTCATGCTATGACTAATAGGAGTGGAGTAGCAACGACAAATTTTGCAAAAACCGGAAAATATTGATTTCCGCGCGGGCTAAGCTGCGGGCACAGCTAGAGATTAATACATGTATACAAGTAGACTTTCATTTTGATTGACTAGTCAAAGAAACACCATTACTTCTAGTTAATGAAGGTTATAATTTGATTAATATTCATTAAAGGTATTAAAAAGCAAAGTAGGATACTTTCATGGTAAAAATTATTGTCCGAATAAAGTCTTGTTTTATGGTAAAATGTTAGAGAGATGGGAACGTAATTGAAGTTTCATGTGAATTACACATATCATTAATCATGTTTTCTAGTCTCCGAACTTGCAGAACATCACGAGCTTTTACTTTCAAAGCATGTATAATTATTTGGTTCATTATAATGGAGATTTAATTAATGTACAAGTAAGTTAAAAGTGTTCCCATAAGTTTCGTAATTGTAATATTTTGTTACATATTTTATAATTTCTCCCTGTTCATTCATCAAATAAAACAATTGAATATCTTAAAGCTACTCGTAAGTAAGACACTAGTTTATTACATTCTTAGTGTTACTCGTAAGTGTCGCATAAAAATCAATGTATTGGTATCTAGAACTATTCAGTCGTCCGTAATTTGATTCGACCCAATTAAACCGAGACCCAAGTTACTTGGAAGGGTTTAAAAAGTTGTAAACTACTATAATTTATGAGGCTGTTTGGAGAACGACTAGCTGGGCTTGAGGCTTAGATTTCCAGTAGATTTGTCCCTCGTTCTGGTGTTGTGAGAGTTTTGGCAAATTTCCAAATAGCGCTCAGCCATCCTGCGCTCTACATGTAATTTTTTCCGAACAAAAATTATATGAACCGTGACAAGATTGCGAAATAACAACAGTCGTTTATTTCTGCATATCTCGTAATATTAATGTATGCTTTGACATATTCTGATAATCATTAAAGAAATATTAAACTCTTTCTTTTATACGGGAGGCAGGAATTTGGCTGCATTTTCTCATGAGGGTGAGTAGTCTGAATGTGTGCTTCTTAAGATCCGTAATAATCTTATCTAAGGATGCGTAGTCAAGTGTGCATCCCTATAAAAACCTTTTTATCATTTCTTCGGAGAGTTTGAATGTTCAGAGATCATAGACGTACATATATATAATTGAGTTTCATTAATCTTAACTGCATTATAAAAACATTAGGTGAGCGGTAGGAAAGAAACCAATACACCTCGCTGGCTTTCGTTTTTTTGCACCGTCCGAGCTGAACTGAAAAAAAATTAAACCAGGTCCATCGAGTTGTTGGAACTGGCCGACTTTTTTTCATTTATCTTTCGCTTCATAGAGCTGAATGAAATTTTAAAACGATAGCGTATTTTAATATCCTACTATCGAATTTTAATTATTTCGTGACGTAGACGCAAATGTAGGTATGTACATATGTGTAATATGTCCATTCCAATGTCCCCTAAATGCTTTTAGTTCAAACACGCCAAGCGATTGTTGATGTCCTGTTACACATAGATGAAATTATTCTGACTTCGTTAACCTTATATTTCTTTTAAGTAAGTACTTACAGTTGTTACTTAAATTGATTTAAATCGATTCTAAGTTGTTAGCTGAAGCAAAAAAGTTTTTATAGTGGGGTACGTACAATGTGAATATATTGTTCTTATTACAAACAAGCTTGCATTTAACCGAAACCTCACCTGGCGGTAAGCGAAGTGCAGTCTTCTTCGTGTTATTTAAAGGAAAGTTAATACGGTACACATTACCTTTCAAGTTTCTACCACTTTATATCGTCATAAACGGAACATAGCATTTTTATATAAGTGTCTTTTTATGGTGTGTTAACCTCGAATAATTAATTCTCTCTACGTTACGACACATTGAAAGATGTCTTTCATGCTATTTTAAGGTGACAGTAAAGTTGTGCAGCTGCGGTTCTGTATAATACAGTTTCATACATGTACATCCTGGGGACATTATTGGTGTTGGTAACGGCAACAGATAGAGATACATCTTTAATTAATAAAAAGTAGAATGTGCAGCATTGAATAGAATATAACATGATAAATATCAAGAAATCTTAATACATTACTTTTAATATATTCACACTTCAGTTTATAATTATGTTCTTATGTTTATGTTCTCCGAAACTTAATCAACTTAGCAAATAGTTTAAAAGTTTTCGATTCCTTGATCGATTGCTTATCGAGAGTTTTTTGTTAATGTCTTTAGATTTTAGTGAATGCTTGCAGTTTTGAAGCAGTTATACACAGAATACAAATTGTTTTAATTAATAAGGTGCCTATTTTTTTTTATACATTTAACCAGCACGCAGGCAGATAGGCCACCTGATGGTGAGGTGGTCACCGTCGTCTATGGACATGAAGCAACACCAGAGGGTTGCGGATGTTATAGCGTTTTTAAGGAGAGCTGTAGTCATGCCTTTCTTGAAGTACCCCATCCCCATGAGAATGCTTTAGATTGAAGTGCATTTAAATGGGCTTATGGTTGACAAAAATCTCGAAAAATTACTCGTAAGTATAACTAGTTAGATACTCGTATAATCGGCGACAAAATCATAATTCAAGGGTGATCCGAAAATAACATGTTCGTCATAAATTTGGCGGCAAATCGGATGAACTACAGACGAGCTCTAATTGAATCTTGCTGAAAGTGGAGGCCGGGCCGACGCGGCGTCAATTTATGAAATAGGAATCTAACTAATATGTACATAGTATCGCCACTCACTACAACCATATGTAACGGCACAGAAAAATAGTAATCCTTGGAAAATATTGTTTTATTTTTGTGGCATTTAATATCTTTGTCATGGCATGTCTACGTTATAATTATAATTGCAATTTATCAAATATAGTTATTGCTCAATTATAATCATTAAATTTATAAACTTACATTAGTGATCATTTTAAGAATCATTACAAAATTGTACTTGATTAAGTTATGTATTGGATATTTTAATTGAATTACGAGTATACCAATATCAATTACATAAGTTCATACCATCAAGAGGAAAGTCTGCTTGTTTATAGTATATGGTTGGTTCCAACTTGCGTTGTTTGAACTTCTCAAGTTGTAGGTTTGGCTGTTTTGGCTCTTGAAGCTAAAGGCTATTATAGGATAACCTCACGCAGACAGTTGCAAATGATGTTTACCGGCACTTGGGTTGTGTTTCGAGATGCCCAAAACTTTGGAGAAATTGATGTTTAACAAAGAAACATTCGCCAGCCATCGCAAGTAACATTTCTTATGGAGTTTCTGGTAATACTACTCGATCATAATGAAAACCTTTTATAATCAAAGCCGGTACAATCAATAACATTAATTATATTTACACATAGACATTTACAAAAAAAGAATGTGATACCGTTATTTTGTATTAATGAAGGAAAATTAATTAATATGCGCTAATGAAAATAGTATTGGCACGTCGGAAATAAAACATACAATGTGAGAACGTTCACGACGCTTTCTGTGAACGTTGTATGTAAATTCGCTGGAATATGATGAACTACCACGAGACGATAAGTGTTCACCGTTGCCTAGGTAGGGTAGTATTCCGTCTCGTCACTCGGAATCAGAACACAGCTACCGTGTCTCCTGCCTATCGTAACAGGCGACTAAAAGGAGGTTTACGGGGTTATGGGAGGCTAGAGACAGAGTTCGCATCGCTTCGTACGATTGCGATACCAATGAGTATCTTTCCTAAACTGAAGTATACAAAATGTATAACAATTTAGTTGTTTGATGCCAATGTTTTACAACGTTTGTTTTGTTGTGACACGGCCTTATATTTATATAATACATCGGTCCATTTACACAGCCCTGCATTATTAGCTTAACGGATTGATAGGCTTTGGAGAGCGAGGCAAGGCGTGAAACCCGACAAGTGATATCTTTATTTATTTCCGTGTTATCTTTCCTTCCCGTCACCTTTCTACAGCATGGGGACACGAGCGTCCATAAATCCAAATGAATTAAGTTGAATTCTACAGTTGATTTTGTCTGGTAGGAAATTTATTATTATTTAATGTTATCGCAATCTTTTATGTCAAAATACATACATGTATATGTAAGAGTGCATTTATCTTAAAAGTATTAAGATTGTATTGTACAACTACTATGTACAATTACATTTACTGCAAAATTAACATTACTAATGTATTATTTAATGATAGAAAGGACAATTTATTATTATATCACTTACGGATTGTATTATAAGGAACGATTGAAAAGAAAGATCTATTATGGTCAATAATAAATCGATAAGTTGATAAATGCATCCTATTTTGAGAAATGAACAGCAAAAAGGAATCGACGAAACATGATGAATAAAACACAGAGGACTATATTATAGGCAAGCAGGCGATAAGGTTTATGTTGGTTCTTAATAGAAAGATATGAATTGGATAAATTAGCATCATCATGTACCTTTCTTTCCGGGCGAAGTGCAGTTGCTCTTGTTAGAAGGCGACTTGTTTTCGGCCTCAGCCATCTTGGCCTTCTCCGAGGACATTCTCTCTCAGCCGACAACGTCCAAAACTACGCGACGCTCACGCCGCCTGTCATTACTGTCTGAATTTTAAACAAGGAACTCATACGCGCACCCACCACGACCACACCCGAACACCGCGGTGGCTATTTTGATAGATAATGAGCGATGACTGATTTTCAATGACTAATTATATTTGAAAAAAATACCCAGCCGACACCGTGTTGACTTTTTCCGATAATCAAACTTTGAGACGGATGCGTTAGGATCGAAAATATACTAATACTTGCGGTAATGGAATTTCCGCAAGTGTATGCTTACATCTTAATTTATTTGAATTGTGATGTCCCTTATGTATCAGCAAAATCGTGATGTTTTAATCGGTAAGACCTCACGATGAGCCGTTAATTTACAAATAAGTATTTGTAGTGCGGGAATACTTACAAACATGTTCTCAAATCTTAACAATAAACGCTAATATTGAGCAACATGGTAATTAGTGTCAATAATTGTCAAACATCTAGTTCGGCACAGGCATAATATGGCGTCGACCTGTTTATCTATGTGTGTTAATAGATATTTACATATGATAATTTATGCGCAGTTTTTGGAAATGTTTTTGCGCTGACGCCTGTCTAAGATTTGTTTAACTATGTAAACGAAAGAAAATATCAATATAAAGAACTACTCATGTACGAATAATACGGTGGATTTGAAAATACATATATTTTTAATATAGATATTAGTTATTATATGATGTCTGTATATCTCGTCTAACATGCACGTCTATTCAGTCTTACAAATTTTTGTAGTGAATCAAACACAAGTCATAATTTTTTCCCAAGCCCAAATATTCGTTTATAAAGTAATTTCTTTTATCTTTCGAGGATTTTTTGCAAAAAATTTTAAAAAAATATATGAACACAATAGCTTTCTTGGCTTAAACTAATGACAGCAATAATTTCCACTAAACATTAAGAAATTAGAGTTAAAACGAATTAATTGCAATATGATGTATTTATGAAAATAATAAATAAATTGTTAAGCAATCTGTATTGGGTGATACAATAAATATTTTAAAGATACTTTTATTTAACTATACCAATAAATATTCATTGACTCAAAATATGTTCTCCTTCAATTAAAAGAATTAAGTGTTTAAATTACGGAAAACCATTTTCATGTACGGATTTGTTTCCTATTGAATACTTATATATATTTTACAACATACTTAATTTTAAACTGATAATGGAGAATCTAAAAAATGTGTATGTGATTGGTATGAGCAATGAAACAACAAAATAATAATGTATTTCTTTCATTACATAAAAGTTACTACAATGGTTAAAAAAATGTACACAATGAATGGCGCCAAATCGAAATGAAGAATGAAGTAGGTTCTCAACAGCCTCTCAAGTTAGCTTTAGTGTTTCACCGAGAATTTGTGTATTGGACCTTACAACTTTACGTTAAGATCGCAAATCGGACAAAAATAATCCGAGGTTATGGCGCGAAGGCTTTTGTATTCGTAGGCTATGTGTGCGCCACGGCGCTCTTAGCTTCAAGTTTCAGATTTTCATTTTATTTGTATTTCACAAGTTGAAGTGACAGGGTACTAACCGCACAAGTACGAAAAAGGAGTGAATCAAAGGAAACTTGGCTAGTCTTTGAGGATATCACGCCGATCACACACATAACCTGTCATGATGCACGAAATCTGTCGTTACGTAAGCGGGCACGATTGGAACCTGCACCGGGGTAGAGTGGTCAGCGTGCGGATGGGAGTCGGGGCGGTCGGCGTGGTCGCGGGCGCGCTCGGGCGCGTCGTGCGGGGCGCGATGAGCGCGCGGTGGTGCGCGGAGGGCCGGCTCGCCAGCAGTCCCGGGCGGGATCGATGCGGGCGGCGGGCGGCGGCGGAGTGCTGCACCCGGAGGCTGCGCCGCTCCCGCCCCGCGCCCCGCGCTCTCCGCCGCGGCCCGCGCACGCGCCGCCAGCTCCGCCCGCCGCC
>DWGJ01001121.1:0-22079 GCA_018246895.1 Aspitha aspitha aspitha
CGGCCTCCAGGCGCTGCGAAGACATACCGTTGGGTTTTAGTGGGTAGTCGGGCCGCCGCCACGCGGCCTGGAGTCCCTCAGACCCCCGGCATCCCCAGCCGGGACATGCGCAAACGCATTTCCCAACGTAAAAAAAAAAACAGGACAGGATACTGACGCTTACGTTGGCAGGCATTGGAGTGATGGTAGCAGGGTTTATTAAGGGATAGAGTGATGGTAGAAGCGCTATTTGAAAGAGAGATTGGAATGATGCTTGCTGTTATAATTGTTTTCTTTTGTTATTTATTATTGATATTTCCTAGCTGTGTTACACCAGTTTTTAGATTAACGTGGTCAGTATTGTAGATTTCAATATTAATTAAAATGTGCTAAATTTTATGAAGGAATCCTTTTCAAATGCTCTGATGTTTTCTATATTCTAAGAGCGTAGTCTCATTTGTTCGGTTATCAAAAGTCTCGGTTTCTGGCACAAATGTTGGGCATTTTGATGACGAGGGTCGGGTGGGCCTATTTGATATGTTTAAGACACTTTGAATTAATATAAATAAATTAATTGTAAAAGGCCCTTTTTATAAACAAGATTTTATGTAATTACCCTAAAATGAATTAGTTTTGGTATTCTTCTCAGCAAGCCCTTTCATTTGATGCCCATATTGTAGTAGTGCAGAAAAATAACTAGTCCGCCATCTTGGATGATCCGCCATATTGGAATTAGAATAGCGTCACATAGAAATGCATTGTCATCCAGAATAACCGTGTATACCAAATTTCAGCTCAATCGGTTAAAGATAACTGGTCTAAAATACAGTCGCAAGGTTCCCGGCCGGATAAACATTTTTCATAATCGAAGGAAAATAATGTGTACGATCATTTGCTGCTAATGTTTTAATAAAAAAGAAATAGAACGTTTTTTCATACATTCCCTTTACTAAATATAGTAAGACCCTTACGCGTACGAATGTTAGGAATTTCGTAGGACGACAAGGGCATTTAAGGGTCATGTGACCTCAATGTTACCCTTATCTTTGGTGTAAATAAATAAATAGCTACTGTAGTTTCTATTTTATACGTTTTAATACTTAAAGTATATAAGAGTAATAAAATCTTAAGAAATAAAAATACGCTTGTCACAACGTGTAAATTAAAAGTGAAATACCTTAGTTATAAAAATAACACAGCTGTCTGAATTAATATTAAAATGCACATGTCACTGTACGGTGGAGAATAGAGATAGACATAATGTTTTACAAGTCGGAAGACAGAGACAACACAGTAGGTATCTATATCTACATTTATATCATTCTTTTTTAAATTATATTGCTACTATTTTAACAGCTGTCATTTTTTGTTTCGAACGATATTAGCAATGTGAGCAAGTGTTTTATAAACATACAACTTTATGCCTGTGGCTTCACTCGCGATCTCTTTAGTACGAGAGGTTTTCTCGCCATAATAAAAATTATTTAAATTAAAAAGGATCATTCATTAGAAGTTAGGTGTATCTGGTCATTCACAAAAACGCCGAAAGCTTTCTGCATGCTGCATTCATTTAAATGACTAGGTAACCGCGCCGTAACGCTCTTAGGGTTGCTGCACTGTTAACCGTTTTTATTTACTTCATATTAATTAATTAGTATTTTTAAAATTTTATCGAATGTAATATTCGTGGACTGTTGCGATTGTTGCTAAACCGCTTGTAGGTTTAATAACTGTGAGTTAACAGTTCAATTATTAATCAATAATAAATGTCGCGTTATAATTGGTTAACTCAATTGTTGGCTAGTAAAAGTGGATCGATTCCCGGCTATATAGATTTTTAGATGAGTTAGGTATCGATTCTGAAATCAATTCTTCCAAAACGGTGCAAAGTGATAAAACGCGTGCTGCGATACGATAAAGCGATAAAATGTGAATATACATAGTTATGTACTTAACGAGTGTGAACGGATACTCGTCATTCCTGACAAGAAAAAAAATTCGTGTTGCCATCCCTACACAGTCGGATGGTATGTGTTACGTCAGCGTTGTGTGGCATTGGGACTCTTACTTGACACGGCCTAATTTCACGTCAATTTGACGTCTGTGCCGCTTTGAAATTCCCGCCAAAAGATTCTCATTTGAAAAAAGAATATCTCGGTTGTTGTATCACAGCTTGTAAGCAATCGGTTAAAGTGATGACGATTTTGTGATTTTTCTTACAAAGACATTTTCATGTAATAAAACCACTTGTGTCGGCTTTCGTTAATTTTTTAGTTAATTAAGGTATATGTAAAATGTAACTAAACTTGTACAATACATATTTGTACAGTACGCATATGTAGTACTTTCGCTAACTTTTAATATTTTTTAATTTCATTTTTTATCTTCCCTTTGCTACATTAACACTGCGCGGTTTAAAAAGGTCAAATGGTATCGGTAACTAAACAAGGAAGTCAAGTATTTTATAGTCCGATTGTAATAAAAAATCTTATTTTAATAGGTAGCTTTGTTCCTCGTTTCAATGCCGGATATGATTTTATCTAATCAAATGACATATTAGATTTAAAATTATAAAGTTAATTAGATCCGTCTGAATATGTTCTTGTTTGTGTCGTTGATAATCAAAATGCAATAACAAATTGAAATAGATTAATTATTATCACTGACCTCGTGTGTATTGCGATGGTGAAGGGTAACGCTTAGAGTTAGAGTAAAATAGACAAAGGAAATGATAAAAACTAGTGGTTAGTAGATCAAGAGTTACTTCAAGAGTATCAAAAAAAAGTATTTATAGTTATCGTGTTATTAAAGTTATGCGAAATACGTATTATTTCGACTGGTTGCCGATATGTGTAAGACTTTTCCTTACTTTTTGTATTCAAATTAATTTGGTATCTAAAAATTATGCATTTATATAAAAAAATCCGTTCTTCAATTTAAATATCTGAAATCATAAAATATGTGAACTTTATGGCATTGAAGCAGAATTAATAGCACGGTGCGCGATGAAAGTGGTTCCTTATCTCACGACCTCGCGTCGATCGTCTCCCAATCGACGGCTGCAGGAATTTAATTAGCTCGCTAATTGTGTGTTGGCTCGTTAATCATTACGAAGGCCTGCTACGTTGTGGTACATGATGTCAGATATCCCGTAAATAGGGAAACAGACAGATGCTTATAATATAATTGATACTTCACAAAATCTTCCCGATTAATTATAAAACTTTATAGCCGGACTGAAACAACCTAGTGCCCTTTTATTTGAAGTGAATTGTCCGTTAAAGCACGTTGTAATTAGCTAGGGGATGCATTTGTCTAGAAATGTTCTACAAATTAGATTGGTGTTTCCATAAGGATATTAAGCATTCATATTTTAGATACCTTCACTGCTTTATGATACCAGTATAGACTATAAATCAAATGCTCTGTGCCTACCCGTTTAAGGAATTATTCAGCCAGATAATAATATGTATTTCAGATATTTTCATTACTTCAAAGTTTAGACCATTTAGATAAATTACGATTATTACGACACTTATGGCTACATCGTTTCGGTCCTCTAGATTTTGTTTCAAACTTTATTCTTTACGAAAACTCAATAACATTTTGTCAGATGTGTAACCTTGAATGAAATCAACACATTTTTCAGCGCATTCTCGCGACAGTCAGATGTATGTATGTATGCTAATAGCGTCCGAAGTTAATACTATTAGGCATCAATTTTGCAGAACTTCTCATGAAAATAATCTTACTTTACGAATGCGGAATTTTGAGTTCACATAAGAGTAATTGTACCTATTGTTATTGTGTCATTGATTGTATTGACAATTAAGTGTCAAGCTTCCAATGTTATTCAGTATTTAGGTATACATATAATGGGAGAAAGAGATATATTGTAATTCTATTTCATTCGGTCTATAGAGACTTAACTTTGTTTCGATTTTAGTTAGTGGCGTTCTCATAATCGCCAACCAAAACGAACGTGCGTGGGTGCCCTTAAAATGTTTTTATTTACGGATTCAATATGTGATATCGTTATAACCGTGTATTTAATGGGTAAAAAGTAAAAACGTAATGTATTTAGCAGATCGTTAAATGTTTATCAAAAATTCTAGTACTATGTTCTATAAGTAATATATTGAAATGGTAATGACTAAGTGTTATTAACTAACCTACTCGTACTTACCTACGTGCTATTAGATAATTCGTTCCTCTGATTCAAACAGGACTTGATATGCCGACGTACCGCAATCTCTGACGCAAATATTCGTAATAATGCAAATAAAACACGTACGGGAAATACTAAAAAACGTCATATTTAATCAAGTTTAGATGTTTATAGTTACCTACATTTCAAATAAAGTGCAATGATAAATTTACTGATAAATGTTTCACTTGGCAGTTTGTTATCAGGATCAGGGTTGCCAGACCTCAATATATAAAAGTCGGATTCGGCACGTTATTGGGCCAAAACTTTACTTTGAGCGTTGGATGTGTCAATGTAAAATTCTATCGTTACTCTGCGATAATACAAAATTAGCGTAGTTATCCTATGCACGAGTAGACCATACGCGTTTGTTACGTCAACAAAAAATATAGACAAGGCGAATATACGCTTGTACAATGCCATACAAAGAGACCACTTACAAAAGTGCATGAAAAATTCGCTATACACGTTGGTTAAAGGCCATACATGTCCTGCTCAAACCATATATTTGGCAACCCTAATCAGGGCTAATGGTGACGTATGAACGAAGTGGATTGCGACGGAATGATTCATCCTTTATTACTTAGGCGCCGATAAACTACCGGTTACAAGTTTGTTGTGTCGCCAAACTCAAAATAAATGAACACTAATTGGATGGTTGGTCTAGTGGTCATTGACCCTGACTGTTGGACCGGAGGTGGTAGCTTCGATTCCCACACGGGACAAATATTTGTGTGATGGACACGAGTGTTTGTTCTGTGTCTGCGCGTACCTAACTTTATTTATATAAGCGTGTGTTAGAAAATTTGTATTAATGTTTGTCAGCTGCCTGACCATTATGGCATTTTTTAGTAAGCAATACAAAATAGTTTTCGTTCTTTTAATGTTTTCATAAAAGCTTGATTTATTGAATATTTATTTTGTACAAATTTATTATTTTAAAACAATAAACCCTCTTGTTTGGTAGATTAACAGCCAGGGGATGGTTGGGGTCAAGTTCCCCTGCCTCCCCTCAGTATACGCTCAATGTTTATTTCTAAGGGTGACAAAATACCGTGTCTTTTTGTACTCGTAAACAATGGTGTTCACTTAAACACATGATTCATGATCCAGCATAAAGCAAACATTTAATGCGTGTTTCAAATTAGAACTCGACGTTATAGTTCAATTGGCACGGGTAATTTAAATGAATCTGTCAACAGAATTAAGATATATTGCCGTGCAAATGTTTTCGGATTTACACCTTTAACTGTCATACATATAACATTGCTATATTGTAGGTGTTGTGATTAAGAATTATTGTAGTAAAAATGTATTGTAAATACGTTGTAATACTCAAAGCTGGTAAGCAGTGGCTACACTTTTAGTACTGAAGTCTATAATCTATGATAATATTATATACCGATGGCATAACATTGCTCATCGGTTGCCAGTAATGTAGTAAAAAAGGTATAGTAAAGTAAAATAAACACTTAGAAATATTTGCAGACAATTGCAAAATCTTATATACGAGGTTGCATTGTTTCTCGGTGTTTATCAGTGTTAAGATAAAATTATATAGAAATACACCAGTTAAGTGGTTGTTGTTGAGAACTTGGCATTGGTTGGGAGTGTCTTTGTTTATTAAAAACTGTTTATTGGTGTTCATATTATTCCACTGCTATACATTACTTGATATTTTTATTTAAATGTGATCGTCTTACGTGCTTTTTGAAATCCATTCAAGTTTCAGTGCTCGCTGTGTTTTTTATAAACACGGGTTATGTAAGAGGTTATACATAATCTGTTTTGTGTATAAACATGTGTATTTGTAACTTGCTAGTCTTAGGCATGGATTATTTCGCGGTAAAATTTCATAACTTTTTTAAATTACATCAATAGTCTAATATAAGACGGTGTAAATAATAGTTCTAAATATAATAAAACATTAAGTATGTTAAGTGACTAACAACATAAATTTAATTGTAAAAGTATTATACACATCATTTTTCGCAGCTAAATTGACGACATAAAAATGCACAATATTATTTTGCATCAATGTTTTATACGATAACTTAATAGTTACAATGTTAAATTGATATTTAAAATATTTTGCTTTTAAAAGCTACAGTCTTCAATCTTAATTAGCTACAATAGAAAATGGTCAAGAGTGATTTATACGCAATGTGTGTACGCGTGTTACTTTAGCTGTTTTGTACATACATACATAGGTACACCTCGTTAATGGTCCGCGGTGCCGTTTCTATGGCGTCGTGGGCGACCTTGTTAGATTGGTGCGAGTTGCGGAACAAATGCGCTTCGAACAGTTGTTCGTGGAACTGTATGTAATCGGAACAGCTGATAAATTGGTCCGTCCGTCTTGTGCGAGCGCTAAACTGTAGCGCGCGTTTCGTGTACTGCCTCTAAATGTTACAACCTAAAATAGACTATGTTACAGTTACAGTCGTCTGATTAACAATAATATTAAATCGGGCTTTTGATATTTATGAAAATTTGAATTAGTTTAATATAGGTATTGCAATTTTTATGCAATTTTTATTATGTTCTATTTCCAATAAGATATTGAGAGAAATATTTCGGATAATCTTCAATCTTAAACGATGTAATATTATTGTTTATATCCAACAATGTATTAAAAGCGTACTGCGTAATACGGTCACAAAAACATTAGATCCTATGAAATATGTATGATATAGTTAAAAAATAGTCAAAAAGGAAATTAAACTGTAGCTATTTGTCAACCATTGACAAACATTCTAATTATTAATTGACAAGTAACTATCTAATTATAGCGTTTCAAAGTAATAATTAAATTTTGATCGACCACATACATTGTGGTAGTCAATATTCTATTTTGTGTACTTAATTTGTATTTGACTTACGATTGACATCATATAAACAGAATCTGATTTACTAACATTGCAGTGATTATTGACGTAATCGATCAATTTTATATGCAAACTACATGACCAGCACGTGGGGGATATCGGCACTGTGACATTGTATTCAGCTTAACAAATATAGGCGAATTATGCATATGGGCTTCGGACAATGAATAAAATTTGCATAACGATTGCAGGAAATGTTTGAGAATTTCGTTATATTCCATTTCAATCTGCATTTCCAAGTAACTTCTCTACCACGAATATTACTAAGATCTCTTAGCGTCAACGCAATAAAATTAATCAACTACACTACTTACCAATATCATTTGATTAAAGTTGTTATTGAGTAAAGATTATCAAAATCCAGTCTGAAATATTTATAGGAGATTAATGTTATTTGATAGTTTGCGTGCTGGGTGAAAAGCGTTCACTTTAATATCAGCACTTACTATTATAACAGAAGCATAGGGTCGATGTAATTTTACGCAAACAAATGTACAGGGCGGTTTATTGACATAGAGTTACATTTAATTCTATTTATTTTAGGATCCCACGGGAAATTTATTGAGCAACTAAACAATGAATGAAAATTATATGAGGCAATATGATTTCATTGTATTTGGTCAGGCCGGAAGGCTGACTATTTAAAGTACCACCGTACACCAAATGTATTTGAACGGGTTTTCTTGAAGTAATTTTTTTTCAATGCAAGTACATACTTTCAGCTTTATATGAACACTGATGCACGGTTATATCGTAGGATTTTCACCATTCAAATGTCTATATTTCAACTAGGTATGTATGTATGTATAATTACATATTTTGCAAATTTGTACTTTTCTGGAACGATCCAATAATTACGTAGTATCCGGATTCTACAATGACCATTAATAACGAGGGGCTTAGTGTTTTATCAATTTAATAGGTTTTAAATGACTTAGAGTATAGATACACAATACACAAAAAATGTAGGTATCTACTTAGATTTCTGCGTATTGTTTGACGTCTGCAACCGGTGAATGTTAAGATGTTTCAATTGGTTCTTCCGATAGGATTCCTGGAACGAGACTATGGCCACATGAATCAGAGTATAGAACAGAATGATTGTCATTATGACAAATCGTCACAAACGATGCAGGATCGAGATAATCATTGGGTCTTCCCCGGATCGGCCTTGTAATATCGTGTATGAATCTGTATAGTACGATTTAATAGTTAGATATTATACTCATTTAAGGCTTTGAGTGTGAAAGGAAATGAACTCAGCAAGTTTTGACGCAATGTCAATGTCAATGTCAATGTCATTTTAGGTTCACTTCACGCCGAAGACGGAGCGTTAGGCGTTAGGTTGTCTACTCACGTTACTTTATTTTGCTGCAAATTATTAGTGTTGCTTTATTGTACTTGAAGAACATGCAATGAAGTGTTTAATCTTAGCGTAAGATCTTAAGTAGTACGTCGATTCTACTTGAGAGTGTGTGGGATGACTTATAATTAAAATTTAAATAACTGTTAGAAACATCTTAATTTCTACGATAAACTATTGTCAAAATAAATTTAAATAATCTGTAGTTAGCAAATTTATTAAAATAAATAATATTAATTACTATCCCGGCACAATCTTCTCTGCTTTTAAAAATGAGTGGGTTTAAAAATCTTACGCTTTATAATTTAAATTTGTTTTGTTATGTAAAGCTTAATAATTAACGTACATTGTATTTGTGTCTCAGGTACACGGTATAAAATCATAGTGACTGATTTCGATGAGCTAATAATCTGTCAAAGTACTGTGATGACTCAAAGTTCATTTTTGCAGATGTAACAGTAAAAACGTGGGCCGGATTTGAAATATATTCTCATCGAACAAAGGAATATTCCGGTTCGAACCAGTATACAGCGATTCTGTAAAAAATATTCATTAAAGATAAATGCGATACCCACGTACATGGCAACTTTGTTGTATTGAAATTTCGACCCCGCCAGTCGCTCGACTCGTAAGTCTCAGTATGAACCAACTTGTTCAGACACCACAGTATTATATGTTTAACATTAAATAACGAAAATACTGCTATTACGTATAAATACTGGGATCTCGTCATTTAGGTCGTCTCGAAATTTAGGTCCTTTTGGCTCTGAAATAAGTGAATTCAGGCGCTGATGGTTGCTACACGCTTACGGCAACAAAAAATAAAACTTAACAGGCATGCAACTTTTAAATTAACTGAAGAGCTAAAATATCCTTGACAAAACTTATTATGCAGTGCCTTTTGCAATTTACATTGATGTGGATGCAAATAAATGAATTCATTAATTAGTTTGATAGAAGGGCTTGATTGAAATGATTGATTGATTGACGGATGTGCGTGCGCTGGGATGTGCGTGATTGAACAACGGTATACACAACGTATATGTGATCTTTTGCATTTTTTCTTTTTTCTCACCTGATGGGAAGCGTAGATAGACCACGCAAGTCGGTTCACCTTATCTAAGAAATAACAAAACGGGTGATAGGGCCAATCAATTATGAAGTGGAATGCGTATAACCTCAAAAGATATTTTCTTAAGTAACGCCGGCGTCGTCTTTTAGAATTGCATTCCAAATCATTCGCCATATGCAAATACGATTAAAATATGCATGGCAGTGTTTATATCTATGTTCAATAAATGCTAAAGGGTTGTGATAAATGTAAACAATCTATAGGTATAAAGTCTTTATGTTCTCTAGAGGACGCCATATTAAGCTATTTCATGTCACTCCCCACGCGACATTACAAAAGAAAGGCATAGGATTTTGTATAACATTTAGTTTGAACCTACTACCATGTATATCTGTATGTGCGTTTTTTTACAAATAAATGCACAGGAATTTACGTGCGTGTAGATTTTTTTAAAGTTCATCTTAAACTCTTAAATGCTTGTGCGTTACTTTTAAAAAAGCAATTTCCGGTGGTCTAAAAGCAAGTGTTAAATGTAACGAGCAGCCCGATAAGCTTTAAGTGGTCGAGAATAACACGTGTGTGCACAACGGAACTAGATACTCGAGTTGTAACAAGTGTAACGAAGAATTGTTGACAGAACTTTCAACACGCGCCACCACTCCGGTACGTACACACATGGACCACCTTCGGCTAGCCGGCTAACGCAATTAGCAGTCATGGGGTTACTTGTTTTGTACATACTTAAGTTAAAGCTAACTGTAAGGAATTTATTATCTCCCCTACGTCATACCGTGTAAAGAAAAATAATGCGATCTAGGTATAATACGTATTCAAACATTATAATAGTGCAGTTAATTCGATTATAAATATAAGTAAATTTTAGTGTAAAAATTAAGTAATAAATAATTAAGCTATTAATGTTAAAGACTGTAAAGCTGTATATATTTTTTCTTAATTTGTACGCCGTAAAAGACAAAATATGGATTGAACTAACAATTGTGTAATATCTTTAAATGTACTAATGTTTATGCCAATATATGACTTTGTCTTTCTTCTAATTACCATGAAATAAAATAATAAAATTTAATGTACCTATGTTTTATGATTAGTATTTTTGTTTAAAAATTTTGAACGGAAAATAATTTAATCTCCTCTGCTCGTAGGTAATCTAATTCTTGTTGTATCAAATTAATAATCAAAAGGTAAGATTAAAGATAACAGATTAAAACAATTTTTAAAATCGTCCACCGGTACATGGCATTACTACATATTCGTATCTTTATATTTTTAACACAGAAACGTCTCCAGCTTGTATCCGTGATATTTCAAAATTTCAAAAACAGAACGTCACTGCGTCGTCTCACGTCTCATTGTGTGACACGAAATTCTTCACCAGCACGGAGTCTATTGTGCTGCGGCGCGGAGCGCGAGCGCGTGTGGGCTTCGTCGGCTAACACAATTAACGCTAATGGAAACTTGTTTACCGTACGTTACGTAACGCGACGGTCTAAACAAACCCTTATTACCTACATTCTGCACTATCCGTTTTACTAGCTAATGATAGTAGCGAGTGAGTAAACTAAAGTAAATCGTTTGTTTGTACTACGATCGTTTTAGCGCCGTGTCAACAGTATGAAGCTTCGTTACGTCAAACATTAACTTTAACGGCGTTGAAGTGAACAATTTAATAGCAATATAGTTGCAGGTTTTAATATACGATGACGACTGTACACTTAATATTCATATAAACATTAAATTTATGCCTATAAATGAAATTGATACGACTATCCGTTAGTTGGAAATATACGAGTAGCCTTTCACTTAAAACGTATTTCCATACATATAAATAACTATTGCAGTGTCAATGTATGAAGAGATTTTTGGCTTTTAGCAGTGAAAGCTTAGTGGAAAACCGAAATGTCAGGCTTTGCACTTTTAGGTCTGGTTATCAAATTCTGGTCCGCCAGACTGACTTAAAAAAAGTACAAGTGAAATATCACTTTTATATAGGTAATGGTGAACAATCCTAAACACTAGAAGTCTGCCAACGTATATATTGGGGAGCGTGGCACACAACCGTTTTGTCGTTCTCGTCATTTGAGGAGATTCGTGTCGAACGGTCACACGATTAGGTCACCTTTGTTGATGTCTATTTTACTACCTATACAGCTGTATAGCCGTTAACCACCGGCACGAGTAGGTTAAACGTGTTTCGAACGCCATACGTTTTAGACTTCTGCCAACATAATTAACGCTGCAGAGTGTATCAGGTACGTAATTAGGTCAGCGCTAGAATCGGCTGTTACTTGCGTCAGAGAAATATTTCTCGTATTTTCCAGCAATAAAAGCAGTGTTTGCGTCCATTTGACGTGTGTGCAATCATAATCTCAAAAATTACGATTGGACTCTGCTCATTATTCAGGTATATTTTACAATAGTTATTACTAACGGTCAACTACATATATAGGTCAAGTACTAGCTGATGGGGAAGTCAAATCTCCCAAACCGGCAAGTATGTATGAAGAGTGTGATGCATCTAAAAGAAGCATGTTACCTCTTTAAGGATAGATACTATATATTTGGCATTCTGCCTACCGCGCTAGGGACATGGCATGATATTTTAATAATAATAGATAAAATAAATTTTCTTTCAGACTCACACATTTTAAAATACATTCATAGTCGTAAAAGACTGTGTATATAAAATTTAATGGTTAAACATATAAGTACGAGTAAGTACCTACTTTATTCCATTTAGGTTAAGTATTAAAAATGTTAAGATAACTGTTTTTCAAACGACTTTATAATGGTTTATTGTATGTGTGTGTTTTATGTGTTTAAGTAAATGTAAAACCAGCTCGATTCAACATCAAGGACTTCAACTATTTTTTAATTGAACGTCTTAGCTATTGGAAATAAATACAGGCTGAGAGATGTAAATTAAAAAGCTTTTAGTATAATTTTGCGTAAAGAGGTCGCATTTAGGGATTACACTTTCTGGTAATTAACGCTTAAAATAATAATGTTATAGTTTTATTCAGAATTTGCTAATAGATTCTTTATACACAGTAAGTGAGCACTAAGAAAAGAATTTTGATTAATAGAAAGATTGTATGAATCTTCGGTGATGTTGAAGTTAGACGCCTACAATTTTAGATTCACGATCTTGTTTATAAAAATGTGCAGTTATTGGTTTTTGTAAATTTAATATCTGCGCGAGCAAAGGCGCGGGCAAAAGCTAGTAATCTTCTATCGAGATTGGCAAACTAACTCGAATGGTGTACGTAAACACGTCTGCCAAATTATTTGATTGGGTTCATTGTTTTGTACATACACGAAGCCGTATTTACTGCCTTCATAATACAAGACGTTTTACCTTTGAAGTGTTTCGTAGAAATCGTTAGATATAGCTGCGGATATTTATTTTTGGTATTAAGCAAGATATTTGAATGTGTAATCCAACTTGTTCAAATATTCGTTAAAGATTTTACATATGGTAATGACTGCATTTTCCTTCTAAAATCTTGGTGTCATTTCTCAAACTGGATTATAATGACGATGAGGAAGAAAAAGATGATAGTGACGATGATGATGATGATAGTGACGATGATGATGATGACAGTGACGATGACGATGGAAATGATGACAACGAAGAAGATGATAATGATTATGATGACAGTAAAGATGACGATGACGATAACAACAAAAATACCATTAATAATGACACTAGTTCGACTATCAACCTTTTAAATATTAATCTTGGTCCCGACGCTTTTATTATGATAAATTAGATTTGTCCACGTACACAGTAACGTTAACCTATTTCCACTTATCTGTTCTATCTACCTGAGCGAGAAACATTATGGTTATTATCTGTGCCAATATCATCGAGACACTAAAATAACAGTCTCGAGCCAAGTAGATTGGCCGATAACTTTCTGTGTGTTCTGTGGTTAATCTTATATGAGCAGATATTATTTTTATCAGTTTTCTGGGGTTTTCTTATTGTATTATCTCTAGTTATGCTATCCATAGTTAGCGTTACGTATGTACTTTTGTAATGATCAACAATTACTTCTTTCTGTTTAGTTAAGGGTAAAAAATTGGTAAAGTTTGATATATCATAATTAATTACAACTATTTGCAACGAAACCTGTGATTAAATGCAAAACTTTCAATACTTTACCAAAATAAATATTAGCAGCATATCTTTAAATGATCGGTATATGGACATAAATAGCTTCAATAAATCCAATGGCCCCGTAACCAGGAAGCACAGCGATCGTTAAGGATGAATATAGAGAAGCTCCGCCGCACAGTAATAAGCCCATTATTCATATAAAACCCAGAACCCTTTGTATAAAACCTCCATAAGTCTTTAATCCTACACGCCTGACGATATTAAGAATTAATTCAATTCTTAGCCGACGATTGCAAAGGGCTTAGGGAGTCTCGACAGTAATTTAGGGTTGTATGAATGTCAGGTTATTTCTAGACTTTAATAACCTGATTACCGGCGTTTTAAGAAAAAAATTACTAGTAGGTATTATCTTACTGTAGTATCCTTTATCTGGGTATATGTCAAATTAAACATTGTGCCTTTTTATTATGGAACCGCCATATCATTGTCCTTGGTATTATGTAATGTGTTACTTCATATTGCGTGGGGTCACCTGGTTTAGTTTCTCTCCTTGTTAATATGTAATAATTTTCATTTATCCTTTTAACTCCGTACCGATTTGATATTGATATATGTTAGTGTTCCCGTACTTAAGATTCCCCCTTAAACAAACGGGCTGACGCAAAAAATTATTATTAATGATTGATGAATTCCCTTCGGAGCGGGAGAAATTATGGAGTTTGTAGGTTTTTATTGGATTAAATGATTTAATCCGAAAATTTTTCCTTTATTTCAACTCAAATCCTTGGAGTAATTAATTTCGTTGTTTGGATTTACGTGGGGCGGATGCTTTTTGTTGGTCGCTAATCATTTTCAATTGAAATAAGTTTACATTGGCGTTGTCAACGAGAATAATGATATTATTCTCGTTGGCAACGCCAATGCACGAATTGATATATACGAATATCTTGTCCAGAAAATTTTTACTTACCTATGATTACTGTATGTAGTGTAGAATATAACATTAATTTAAAATCCAAATTGACAAAGTTTTAAAATGTTTATAAACAAGCATTAGATATATTTCTTTGAATTATGAACATTATTTTTATATTATCATCAGACCGTTAGCAAACTATATTTGGCTTTCATTTCCATATTTGAATTATTTTTAAATTTGGTATTCAATCCGCTTGTACTTCGTGCGATCATTGTTTTTGCCATAAATTTAATCGATGTCAATAAAGGACCACTTTAATCCTTTCCATTAATCCTATACGAATAGAAAATGTATTGGTAATTTGCATACATAAAACGCTTTACAAGTCAGTGTTCGAGAGTTTATTTTAAATGGAAGCTAACAAACTGGAACTATAAATCGCTCAGCAAAAAGTCAAGAGCAATTAATCGGATCGCGTGGCGATCTCTAGTTGACTTCACTTGTTAGGGGAATGGTATGTAAACAGTTGTCAAGTATGGCAGCTCTAAGAGATGAAAATGTTTTCTACTCAACTCAATTAATTCATTTGGAGAAATATTGTCCAATATTTCTTTTTGTGAACAAAACGATAGGATTCGAACAGGACTAAAAGACTGCTATCAGAGAAATCATTAAATTGTATACGTATGTAGTAATTACATAATTACTCTCCATATAAAAAATATTTTTCAAAGAAATAGGAATAGGAAAAATATCGAAGCAATTACCGCAATTAAATGGAATAGTAATGGAATAGTGGACTTATAAGGGGCACTTATTTTGTATTACGGAACAAAAAGTATGTAAGTACTATTGGTAGGTAGGTAATACATTTATTCATAAAATACAATCGATACTCAAAATAATGTTGCATAACGTATCTCACCATAAAATAGAATGCTTACAATGTCTATGGTTATGTAACTCTAATAAAGCAAAGGGCACGTTGGCTATGCAAACATCCAATAGGAAATGAAATAACTCGGTCTCCGAAGTGTCACCCTCGGCAGCTCGGACAAATATTTGCCTTCTATTATCTACGCGAGAGTCATCGGGAGGAGATCTGTCGGCCTTCGTGGTGAGATGCTGTCTAATAATTTACTAACATGAAATCCTTTTTAATTAAAAAGTCAACGAAGAAAAATGCATATTAGTTTCTTACGATGTTGCAACAGTTTTTAACACTTAATCAAATGGATAGTTAGATTTAGATTTCAGCGTCTCATACATAGAATAAAATTTAATCAAAAATGGAATTTAATAAACTGCTGTTAAATGCTTATTTCGCTGCTTTTCATGAAAACTCGCACAATCCAAAATTCACATTTTACATGGTAGCCATTTGAAAATTAATCAAAATAAAACAATACTGTAAAAAATAACCAATTAGAAAACGACATTTTTACGCGACATTATGCCGCTTTTGGCTTTATGAACGTGAATCTTACTGAGTATGAAATAAGGAATATTATGGATTTATTTGTGTTATAAACTGGTATTTTCTAAATTTTGAGTTGTGTGAGTATTCATGAAAAGCAGCGATTTACATAAAGTAAAAAAGTGAAAAAAGTCACACGACTTGAAATATACTGACTACATTTGTCTAAAATACTACAGAGATAACCTGTGTTTTCCTGATCTGACATTAGACCGTCTGTCTAAAATCAAAATACCAAAATATTTCATTCCTCTCTACCAGTCAATCCTCCATGATATTACAATGACTTACGTAAATGCAAATTCTGGAAAGATCTAATACTGGAGCAATAAAAAACTTACAACAAATACTGAGATCCTCATATACGACCGTAACTAAATAGACGTCCTATCTAGCGTCGATCTGGACCGAGTCTGGTTACCGAGACACGCCATAAATTACAATTATCTAGACTTAGTAAGCGATTTTGCCCGTGATTGGTCATATCGTATCGGCTCGAGGAAGCATAGTGGATGGACTGTTCTTGATAAATATTATACTCGGCTCGGGATAGTGACATGAACTGTGTGTTCGCTTGTTGATTCATTCACTTATGTTGTCAATGTGATATGAGTACGTGGCATCGCGGTACTTACGGCATACTTACATTACTTTGATTTGCAAAGTCATGTTTTAAGTAAAAGCTGTTTGCGGCATAATTGACGTCTACCTTCTTTTTACTTTCAACATCTTTTCTGATAGATGAGACTTCCGTGTACGGCCGTACGTGTAGCTGTTGAGCATATTATTTCATTTATTTACCCAAAGATGTCCCCATCCAACCTAACTGCTATGTAAGAAGTAAACATTGACTGAACTTTCATTTATTTGCTATTATGCTATACTGAATACAAGTAATTTGTTGTGTTTAAAGCAAGGAGTTAATAATGGATAATGCTGGTTACCGTGTGTATACTGTAAAGCACCTATTGTGTCGCTAATGGCCGTTTACTCCTGAACCACGCATTTACTATGTCAAAACTAACCGTATCTTTCTTTATTCCACGTATATAATGTAATTTAATCTGATAGCTTTCAATAAACACAACGCTTAAGCATCGTTTTCATTTATAGTCTTGCAGTCATAACTTAATTGAAATCCTCACAATAAATCTCATATTATTATAACAAGATATAAATAACTGTTACTAGTTATAAAATACTGATATGTTTATCGCTAGCGGGCAAAACCAATGACGGTCGCTGGCTAGATAAATGGATAGTTCCCGATACCACGTCGTGGGGTGAGTGTCTAGTATTATTACTTTTTGTATTACCTAGGATAAGACGGATACCAAAAGTAATTTCATAATTTTCTTATAGGATCTTATGACAAGATGACATCATCAATAATGATAAACTTTCTAAATAAATAACATCATAAGTAACTTTAAAATAAAATCGATGAAGTAATAAGAAGTGAGTTTTATATATGTTGGTTACAAAGATTAGGAATTTTTGAATTTAATTATATACGTATCCTGTATTTATATTTCTAAATATTGTCACCCTTGGCAGTGAGCAATCTGTGCAACAATCAAAATGTTATTGAATTCCTCGTTGCGTTCCGTTCCGCCTGAAGCAAGGTTAAAGTTTAACTGAATGATATTTGTAAAGCGTCTATGACATACTGCGATTCGTTATACGTACGACAGAAACGGGTTATTGTTCTTACAGAGTAATAACAATGGCACGGGATTTAATTGGAAATAGGATTAGACCCGTATTCATAATGATAATTTATGAAACGTGAAATATAACGTCTCGGTTTTTATATACCAATTAGAATTCTGTGTTAAGTCACTAATACGACACGCGAGGTACAGATTTGCTGTTGAAGGTCAGTAAAGTGTAATTTTGATTGATGTTAGGTTGAGTTCCGTTTCGTTTGAGATTGGACACGGACCTTACATGGTTTACTGTGAGCTCATAACAGGTGGTTTAATGAATTAAAATGAGCAGTATCAAGAATTAGGATCTTCCAACGAGGCGTTATGAGTATTGATCTAGTGAGTGTACGGTACTTTACGAGTAAAAAAAACTAGAGGTAAGTAGGTATTGCAGTGGTTGGTGAATCTGATTGCTGAACTGACTTGGGGTAGTGGGTTCTATTCACTCACATGGCAAATATTTGTGTGATACTCGTAAATATAAACATTTATTCTGTACATAAGTATAAATATTTAAAAATGTACATATTTACTCGTATGTATGTATTTATGTATTATTTGTCTGGTTTGGTAACCATAGGTTGGTTAACAAAGGTTCTGCTTAATTTGAGATCATAATCATATGGTCTTACACAAAGATGTCTGTAAATACTATTATTATTACAATTTTTCTTTATGCCATTTCCATTTGAATTTTAAACGACTACTTTTAACCAGCTAGTTGTAGTCAACCCTCGCGCTGGTGCTTTGGGAGGAAAGTACCTACATGGCAGATTTCGAGCACTCCGTTTATTTATTTGCTCACGTCTCTGACGTGAAGAGCTTATAAATATGCCTCGTTACGTTAGGGTTGACTATAATCTTTTCCATCATTATTTTGATAAAACGGATAACATCATCGTCGCAATCGTGTTACGAAGTTCATTTGAATACGTTCTGTATAAATTACTAAGATTGGTGAAGTTTGCGATGAAATTATTCATGGTAACAAAATATTTACCCTTGCTGTATTTTTACTCGTATTAATTAACTTTACCGCTATAAAATTTGCTGCTGAAGACAATAAGTCTTTTATTTTAATAAAAGGTAAGAAAAACAGTGCCAAAAAGATACATGTATCTTTTGGCATTGTATGTTATTGTGATGGGTGGGGTAAGAACTTAAAAAAACTTATTTATTTATGAATTACCAACGTTAGAATACAGCAGACACAATCAATAAAAACACATTGCTTTTAAGAAAATACATAACTGTTCTCACAATTACAGGTAACCACGTCATGCATTTTTTAGACTGTTAATCTTATGTACGTATCTATAAAATCAGACGAACTCGTAAGATTGCTTAAATTGTTTTTGTAATTTTTTCGCTTATATTTTAGGCGAGACGTTTAGTTCATCGTACATTTCTCGGTCCAGTTACGTTTCGTCGGAGCCAGTAAACAACGCGTCACTTTTATAAGCAATCAGATCACGAACGTCAATATTTAGGAAGTGCAAATACACGCCTATCCTTATATTTAGCACTATCTTGATTTAATACTAACATACTGTGCTATTGTTTTGATTAAGAGCTTTTATTGAATTCTTTGAACTAGGTAACGTAGTAATTAAAGTGTAGTAGTTTGCAATTCAGCGAACCACTCTGGGCGTTAGGGGTTCGAATCTCTGGTACTTCCACATTACTGTCCTTTAGATAATAGGACCTTGGAATCATAGCCAGACGAGGTGAGGGCCTTGTTTGTCAATTTATACAATTCCGGAAAGGCCTCAATTGGTTGTTGGGTTTTAGCAGATAAAATCCTATATAATATCATCATCACCGTAAAGAGGCGGGATATCTTAAGATTTCCTGCTATAACCAAAAAGAAGGAATCGAATAAGGCATGCACGTCCGATTTGAAAAATTATGTGCGTATTAATTATTCTTGTACCTACACATAGACGCCGACGAGGTTACGAGAAAATACTAGTCATTAACATAACCAATAAATACTCGTACATAGTCAAGCAATCTTATTGGTTGCTGCGGATCACTTTTCACCAATAAGCCCATATGTAACGCAAGTGTTGATGGTAAGGTAACATTTCAACTAAAATGTATAATGTCCAGTATATAAAATTTATGTTAATCCGTTACATTTTGATAATAAAGCGGTAAAATGAGATACGTTAAGTAATACAGTAATATTTAAACCTTTTTAAAGGTCACAAATGTTATAGACAACGCTGTGCCCGCGACTTCGACAGCAGTGACTAAGGAAAAATGTATGTCTGTACATAAGATAGGCTATTTTGTGTGTATGTTGATCATAACATTGATACATAAAATGAAACCGTAACAAATTTTTATAGGTTTTCCATTTCAGAAACGAACTATTTCCAGGATAAAAACACCTAATTTGGCCCTATAAACTCCTGTACTTTCCAGTAAAATTCCATCAAAATAGGTTTAGCCTTTCCGAACTAATCGACAGACAGACTGACAGTAACTCTGAAAAACGGTGTTCGGAATATAATAACGCATAAATAAACATGGATTTAGAAAACGCAGTTATTTTGAAAGCACCGACAGACAGTTTGATTTGATATATGTGTACAGATCAATGTACGGCTAATATCCATTTGAATACGCATTAGTGTAGGCGGTACTTATCTGAAGCTGTCGTTGAACGCTACTGACGCTACTCGTCGCGAGCCACGAGCTACGAGACAGCTCTCATTTTATCACACCGACATGTTGGAACATTACAAGACCATTGTGTATTAATGTTATTCTACAACAATCTTTGACCGACTTAAAAAATGTAGGAGGTACTCAATTCGTCTGTAATTTATAGCAGTCGCCTTAGCTAAATTAAAAATCATAATCATCACGAATCACTACAAAGATACAAGATTAGGTATAAATGATAGATGCACGTGGCTACAGTGGTGGTCATAATGGCATGCAATGTAGAGATTCTTTTCTCAAACCAGCACAATACAAAACCTTGTACAATTACATTAGCGGAATAAGAATAACACCTCCATTCACGAGCTTTGGTGGAACGTGAGAAATGCGCAATTACTAAAAAACTAGAAAGAATAATAAAATAATTTTAAGTGTTTAAACACAGTCTACGTTCGTGTGGAATATTAATCCTTTAGCCTGCCCTTGAAACTTTTAATACTTTTTGTAACTTGTCCATTACATTTCTATTAAGTGAAACTTAATGCGATGTAAATTACACTTGACCTTTGTAATTTTATCGAGTGTGTGCATAATAAAAGTTAATTATTTAAGGTCGAAAATGTGAAAAGCCGTTTCACACGTGGCATTTAAGGAATTCACCGTCAACTTAATTGTATTACAGTGTATACGAAAAACAATGCAATCTACATGAAGGACATTTGGGCCTTAGTAGAGTCGCGCATAAATAACTAATAAAGCCCGATAAGGCCGGGTCTCCGAGGCCACTTACATAGATTGGCCCGAGTCTCTGCGTCACACTCCTCGCGAATAGGATTCGGTTAACACAAGCGTGTGTGTAAATGCGGCTCATATAAATACAGCTCCGTTTCGCTGCTTTTCATGAATACTCGCACAATCCAAAATTCACATTTTTCATGGTAGCCATTTGAAAATTAATCAAAATAAAAGAATATTGTAAAAAATAACCAATTAGAAAACAACATTTTTCCGCGACATTATGCCGCTTTTGCCTTTATGAATGTGAGTCTTACTGAGTATGAAATAAGGAATATTTTGGATTTATATGTGTTGTAAACTGGTGTTCTCAAAATTTTGAGTTGTGTGAGTATTCATGAAAAGCAGCCATATGGTATGTTTTAACATGATAAGTAATCATAATGTAAGGATTATTTTGAAATTTTCAGCTGTTCTTTGGAGGTTCCTCTCCTTCTTCCTGTATCGACGTTCGTTGAAGTTCAACGAGCTGGTGTTTCGTCAGGTGAGCGCCAGCAAGTTCAACCCGTACAATGTGATCAGAGTGGTCAACGGCTGCGAATTTGGCGACTGGCTCTTCTTGTATTACTTGGCGAAGAACATGAAATCAATGGTCTTCCAGTAAGTAGACTTCAAATGTTTCTTTATTCAATTGTTGTATTCAAATCTGCTTATATGTATTATCATAACTTTTAAATTTTGTTTAAATCGATCACCGAGAATATTAGGATAGAAATGTTCGAAAATGTATGGGTACGATGGGTACTAACTGTATTAAAGAAACGGTTTTGTGTCGGTTTTGTATAAGCTTATTATAGTTTAAAAATTAGGTAATAAATAATAAATGATTTAGTAATTGTAAATATATTAAACAATA